>PVJL010005676.1:0-104510 GCA_004026885.1 Lyroderma lyra | reverse complement strand
GGCCTGGGCCCTGGGCATCTGAGAGGGTGAGGTCAGGCTGATCTTGGCATCCCTCCCTGCTCACTGGGACTCTATAGTCTCCATCCTGGGGTTATATGAGCACCCCCTGCCCACAGTGGGCTAGAGGTCATGTGGGGACATGGCCTCAGTCTGTTCCAATGGCTGAGGGTGCTATATTACCCTGGGGCTGAGGGGACCCTGAATGGGACCAGTGCCTCCTCTGAAGCATTTCTCAAGTGGCCTCAGCTCTGAGCAAGTTTGAGAATGACAAAAGTATTTGCCCCATGGGCTAAGCTTCCTAACTTAAAACATGGGCACCACGGACAACCTACGGCTGTGATGTGGGGGACTAGCGCTCCCGAACACAAACACCTCCTGGACTGAGAAGGCAAAGGGGGAGGCGTTTCCAATCCTTTCTCCTTCCAAGTAGCATTTCTTTCTGGGCCTTTGCCTTTGAATCTGTAGAAGAAGGGACTGAAGGAACTTTTCTGTCTCTTTGGCTCTGCTCTCTTGTGACTCTATAAACCCCATGTCAGGACTTCTGAAAGGCCTGTGCCTCCGGATGCAGTAGTTCCAGGTGAACATATGAGGGAGAACTCCCCCCAAAACAGCATTACCTTCTGGAAGGCAGGCCCCTTGTAGCACAGGCTTCCCGCACCAGGTGAGTGTCCTAGGAGCCACCTGCATCCGTGCACCAGCTGGCGTTGTGAGAGGCTGCGTTTGGCTTCAGTGAATTTTTTTTGAGATTCTTTCAACGTGTTTGCCCATTTTATGATGGTGATTTACACAAACAACGTGTGGCATGACAACACACCTGCCCACACCACCCTGAGTGTTCAGCAGCTTTTGATCAAAAACGGCATGACCCCCGTGCCCCATCCTCCCTATTCACGCGATTTCATCCCTGAGCAACTCTGTCTTCTGTGTCCCCGGAGGAAAAAAGCCCCCAAAGAGAGACGTTCTGCTGACGTGGAAGAGGTGAAACAATGGATGGCAGAAGCACTACAACGCACCAAAACTGACCAGTTCAAAACTGTTTAGAGCCGTGGAAAAAGTGTCTTGTTAGATGTACTGCATCAGACGGAGAGGACTTTGACGGTGACTGAAGTTTAAACATGTAGAATAAATACACAATTTTTTATAAATAAATTCTGTCTTTTGGGAGTCCCCCCTCGCACACAGATTGCACCCCAGAGAGAGGCCTCTTTCACCAACGGTTTCCCAGCATCAAAACCAATAAAATATTTTGTTTTTCTGTGACAGCCTAGAGTGTGTCCTTAGGGTCCCTAAATTCTGCTTTACTCACTTACCTGGTTAATATAATAATTTGGGTAAGAGTTTCTGCATCTTTCCTTTAATTCAGCCAAAGCTTTGCCTAGAGCACCCCCATAGATTTCTTCAGGTGTGAAAGAGCCCGTTTAGACACCTGAGCCAGGTTTCTCCCTGATTAGTGATTCCAGCCTCTGTGGAAGACTTGAGAAGGCGCATACATAAGCACATACACACAACCATACCTATCTGTTCGGCAATGTATGTTCTGCGCCCCCACATAGGCTTTGTGCTGGGTGCCAGGGCGACAGGCTCCTGGGGGATGCAGGCCAGGCAGCAAACAGAGAGTGGCCTCAGGGCTGATAACATGGACATGCCCATGCCTTGATCCTTTGGGCATTTGGGATCATGTTTGAACACAGGAGACACAGGCAGAAAATAGAAAACTCACGTCCTGTTCACAGAGCCCAGGAGAGTGTCCCCTCCCACTGACCCTATTGGCCCCTTCCTTACTCGTCTGATCACGTGCAGCTTCCTGGGGACCCCATTGTCTGCTCAAATGAGCTGGGGTTCATTTGGGAAACCCATCCCTGGGACTGGAAAGGGAGATTTCAACCGTGGAGTGGGACTTTTGTGTTAATACAAAACTGTGTTTTGTTTGGGGGTTTTATCTTTTTTGAAGTAACACCACACTGAGAACCCTAAGAAAGTCTGCAGGCTGTGACAGACAGACTCATCATTTCTTTTTGTTCCATCAGTTAGGAGAAAAAAGGAAGAAAGAGAAGAGAAAGGGAGGAAAGAAAAAAGATGCCCCCTAGACCCCGCCTGCATTCTTCCCATCCGCCAAGTAGGTTTGCACAATTACATCTCAATAGCTCCTCCCAAGGCTATGTGGGGGCCCTGCCGGCCCCGTGAGGACACTCTCCGGTGTTCAGGAGACTTCTCTGTCCACGCCTGCAGCCCCCCGCCCCACCATCCCCACCACCACTGCCACTTAGCCAGGCTGACTTGTCTCAAAAAGGGCCCTGTGTTCCCAGAGACAGAGGGGCCCAGGCCAGGCAAGGAGCAGCCTGGCGCCGGGGAAACCTGCCCGTCCGTACAGCGTGCAGAAGCAACCGGTCCCTGGCGTCACTTGCCTTTTACACGGCTGCAAAGGGAGTTCAGCTCAAGTGTGAGGTTGCTTTATAGCAGAAGCCAGGAAATGGTTTGTTTGGTTTTCCTTTTCTATTAAGGATCCATCAGGGATCACGTGTATTTAAAATCATCTAGTATTTTCTGTTTTAAAAAACACCATTTTTTCCGTGTATAAGATGCCCCATGTATAAAACAGCCCCGACTTTGCCAACCCAACGTTAAGAATCAATACCAACTGGTTACTCCCATGTATAAGACGACTCTTAATTTTTAATCTATTTTAGACAAAAGTATTATCTGATACATGGAAAGATACGGTAATCCTAAACTTTCAATTTACCTGATAATAAAATGAAAAGCACAAAACTTAATAAAAGATGTTTATTTTAAATCTGACACTCTAGTATCTAAGAGGCCTCAGCCCCAGTTAGGAAAGAAAAAGAATTCCGACAGGAGAGCAAGGCCCTTCTCTGGAATGAAGCCCCCCACCCCCCTTTTCTCCCCGTCTATCTTGTTCCCACCCCAGAACATTCTATCCTTTCCTTCTGCGCCTTCCACGAATCGGTGGCTCCCTCCCTCAGACTCCCTCAAAGCCCACTGCCTCCATAGAGCATTCTGGGTTCTGGCCCCGAACCCGCTGATAGTAGCCTCTGTATCACCATAGCCCTTGTCTGCAGCTGTTGACACCATTTTTCTACCAAGACTGCTTGCTCCTTGAAGGCAGGGATGGCACCTCAGATGGCACTGATGCCCCCCGAGCACCACTGGCCTGAGGCATAATAGGTAACCAGTGTGTGTGAGCGGACTTGCAAGTGACCGGATGTAAGGCGGAGTCACTGGGCGGGCTAGGCCCGCTCCTTCCCACCCTTGGATCCCCCAGGATGTCAGCTGTGCTAACTGGGAGGTTCTTCTGCCATGTTATTCAACAAACATGTATCAATTACATGACTCTCCCATGAAAAAGAACACATTTTGTCTTCAAGGGGAGGGGACAGGAGATATGAACTCACAGATCTTGAATTTATACTTGGGCTGTGTCGCTTTAGCTCTTGGATACTGTTTGTTCATCTGTGAAATGAGAATAACAACAACAACAACAACAACAACAACAACAACAACATCCACCTTGCCCTCTTCCCTGAGTGTTTGTGAAGAAGAGTAAATACCTGTGAAGATCACACCATAAAAGTTGTAGGTATAAACGACTGCAAAGCAAGGTCCCCTGTGCTGGGAAGTGTCACTCCTTAAGCAATTACAATCAATAGTTAGAAACTGATTTGAGAATTAACGGAATGAAAGACTTGTTTTTAAATATCTCTATATAAAATTATAGTCTTCCTGATGCTAGACTTGGTTGCAGGAGGACCTCAGGGGAGGGCATTGTGCATGTCTGAATGTGACACAACGACCAGATTTGCTGGAGCCAAGAGGACACACAAGGTAGTTTGGACATGAAGGTTAGGGTCGTGCGAGTATTTGTAGAGACCTCACGTGTGTATTCGGGGAGCCAAGGAGGATTTTGGAGCAAAGAAGTGAGGTGTTGTGAGCTCTGTTTGAGCGTGGTTAGTGTGGTGGGAATAGGAAGGGAGACGTGGGTGACAGAGCCACCTGAGAGCAGGTGATGTAATAGGCAGGTGGGATGTGGACTGGGCTGTGGCAACAGCGAGGAGAAGGCAGGTTCAGACCCACAGGTGGGAAGAGGCCAATTGCAGTGATGGGTGAGGGGAGGGGCGAGGGAGAAGGAGCAGCCCCACATCTCCAAGGCTGGGCCATGTGTTGTCTTAAGGCACCCCCACTCATACATGCATTGTAGCTGTCTGTGGCTTGTCCACCTCTCACACTGGACCATACATTCCTTGAAACAGGTGTCATAGTAAGGTCATGTGCTCAGCATCTGGCCTGTGGAAGGTGCTAACAAATATATGTATGCAATCAATGAGCGACTCAAATTTATACAGCAACTTCAGCAGAATTCCTTAGTGAAAGCTGATGCTCCTTGTGTGTGAGGGAGCTTCGTTTGGGATAGCGTGGTCCCCTGGGTCTTCCCCCATCCCAGATGGATGTGGCTCTGGGAAGCTTCCAGCTGCCTCAGTCCAGGCTTTGCCTTGGCCCTTCCCATTGGATGCAAGTCCCGTGAGAACACAAAGCAGCCTGGATCTCAACCTGCTCATCACTGATAGCCATCATGGCCCAATTCGTGGCCATGGGCTATGACTGCTCTGCGCTGGACTCTTGGGCTATGACATATGTCATCTCATTTAATTCCACTTTATCTTTATAGCTTCCTTTAAAAGGGTTAGAATCACATATATCAGAGGTAAAAACTGGGGCTTAAGAAAGTTCAATAACTTGTTCAAGGCCACACAGCATGACATGATGGATCCAAATTACTATGCTGTGAACAACTTGAGGGTGGTATTGCATTGTGGTCACTACTGTATCCCCCACACCCTGCTCACACTGTGCAATTTTAAGTATTTATTGAATGAATGAAACAAGATTTTCTGACTGCAAAGCTCAAATACAATCCGAGCCTTCATTGCCTCATCTGGAAATAATATGAACCTCATGGTTGTGAGGTTAAAATTGGTCCTGGCAATATGTTTGGTAAACATAGGGGTATGTAAGCCACCTTCCTTCCAGAATTCCCCAATCCCAGACTGCAGGCAAAGCTAACAGATATCCCTTTGAAGAGGTTTGGCCTTCAGAGCTCGGCTCATTAGGGCTCATTTGTGGGTCCAATCTGATACTTAAAATTGGCACGGTCACCTGCTACCAGGCAAACAGCAAACCTTCCATGAGAAGCTGAACAAACTCCCTTTATTTTGACTGCCTCTAAAACCTGCTCACTACTCCTGGCCACCACCCCAATCCTGACCACTCCTCCCACCTCTACACCCCAACCCCCACCCCACACTCTGCAGCCCTTTGTCATGGAACTCAGAAGAAGGGAAAGGTTAACTGAAAGGGGGGCGTCTTTGTTGCTAGAACAAGTGAGTGGTGGGGTTGCAGTCTCAGCCACCACTGCTAAAGTTTCAGTGGCTGTGGCTGCACAGAGCAGGCCTTGTTCTTTCATGAAAGTTCTAGTCCCAGTTTTGTTCCAGGGATGTGGAGACTTCAGCAGGGCCTTTGTGGCCAAAGAATCCCCTGGACAATAGGGCCACCCTCCTCCAGAGTGCTGCTCCACCCTGGAGGGAGAGCAGGGGCCCACAGACTGCAGGGCTGCCTGGCACTTGTGGACATGGAAAGTTCCATAAGGGGCTATGAGAAAGGACGGGCTTGGACTCCTTGTGCCAGGCTTCTCTGAGGTCAAGTCACAACCCCGAGGGAGGCTGACTCTAGGACTTGCCTAATGAACATCAGTCACATCCACCTGAGGACAAGAGGGGAGAACTAGGTCCAGCTGAACTATCTCACTCAGAAGCTGGGGAAGGTAAGGGAGGAGACAAGGTGAAACTTAATGGGGCTGGGTGCTGTAGGAAGCACTTCCATATTAATTAATATTTATTAAGCACCTATTATGTCCCAGGCATGTGTTAAGCATTTATATGTATTATTTTATTCTATGTTCTTAACAGTCTTATAAAGAAGGTAGAATTATTATCATCCACATTTTACACATGACAATGCTGAGGTTCAGAGAGGTTAAGTAACTTACTTAAAGTCTCATCCTCTGCAGCTGGTGAGCTAAGACATAAATGTGGAATTTGAATCCATGTCTGTGCAACAGAGAAGCCTATATTATTTTTTCTTAATTGAGGTATAACTGACATCAATATACTGAACACGTTTAAGGTGTACAATGGATAAGTTTTAGCATATCCAAATTTATCACCAACATCAAGATAGTGAGCACATTCATCATTCCCAAAGTTCCCTTGAGAGCCTTTGTAGTACCTTCATTCTGTCCCCAATCAACCACAGGTCTGCTATCACTATATATGAGTTTGCAGTTCCTAGAACGTATAATTTCTAGAGTCATACGGTATGTGCTCTGTTTTTAAAAAAAATCTGGCATCTTTCACTCAGCATAATCCTTTTGAGATTCACTCATGCTGTTGCACATAACATCAGTCCATTCCTTTTGATTGCTGAGTAATATTCTATGTATAGATAGACCAGTGTTTGTTTCTCTGCTTCTCTGTTGGTGGACATTTGGATTATGTCCAATTTCTGGCAGTTGGAAATAAAGTTGCTATGACCATCTATGTGCAAATCTTTGTATGAACACATGCTTTCATTTCTTTCAGGTAGATACCTAGGAATGAAAAAGCTAGATCACATGGTAGGCTACATGTTTAAATGTTTGAGAAACTGCTGACTGTTTTTCAGAATGGTTGTGCTATTTTGCATTTTCACTATCAGTGTATGAAGATTTCAGATGCTCCAGATCCTTGTCAACACGTGGTCGGATCAGTCTTTAATTTTAGCCATTCTAATAGGCGTATAGTGGTACCTCATCTTTTCATGTGCTTATTTGCCACACTATAAGTTTTTTTGGTGAAATGTTTATTCAGATCTATTGCTTGTATTTTTAATTGGGTTGTTCGAGTTCTTATGGTTGAAAATCAAATGCTGTGCTTGCTTCCTCTCCTGATGACATCAAAATTACAACTAAACTACATAACAATCATCATTGAGAATTGCCTGAAATCTAGTTGAACAGAAGTTTCAGAACTAAGGACATACAGAAGAAGCTACTTTGAGACTGGTAGGAGGGGTGGAGATGCTGACAGGGTTGGTCCCAAACCCGCATAGGCAATTAAAAATCAGAAGGAATATCTTGGCTTGGAGGTCACTCCTAATGAGTGAGGGCTTCCAGACCCACACCAGGCTCCCCAGCCAGCCCAGGATAACAGTGCCAGGAAGAGAGTTTCCCATAAATTCTAGTTGTGAAAACCAGCAGAGCTTCAGGCTAAGTGAGATGGAGGGCAGCTGGAGTCCCAGATGTTCCTCTTAAAGTAAATTTTAAAGATTTACTTGCTGATGGACTCACTTGCTCTGAACTTCAGCACTGGGACAACAGCTCAAAAGACACCAGGGACACAGTGGGAGGAACTGAATTGTCTGGCTTCAGGGTTAGGGCAAAAGGGTCAGCTTTCTCTCAGACAAAAGTGCTGGCAGAAGCCATTGTTACTTTGTTGAGCCCTCCCCTCAGCCAGTGTGCAGATGAAGGTGGCCACCATATTTGAGTCTCCATCAACCTGGCTAACACCGTTTGCTCCACCCTGGTGATTCTCTTAGACCCCACCCAACTTGTGTGCCCACCCAAGCAGCTTCCAGTGGCTTTTTCACTTGATCTTAGCCAAAAGGCTGAGAAGCGATCCAGTGACTTTTTTTATTCAAATGACCTGTCTTGGCTCAGATTGAAAACTTTCCTAAAATCTCTCAAAGGTTCACAAACCTCAAACAAGCAGCATCTAGCCTTGGCATGCCCTATACCACTTGCTGAGCAGCCCTAAGCCCGTCACTAGAGGCAGTCAGCCATTGTTTGCAGTTTGACCTCCCCCAGGTACCTCCAAGCCCAGTGCAAGTATCAACCATCTATAAATCACTTTATAGCTCATACTAAGTGGCCTCAGGCAGGTCAAAGGTAGGTGCTGAACTGGGCCTGCAACACAGCTCCTCCCAAGAAGCCTCAGAACCTACACACCTGGTGGTAAGCTTCAGACCACACAAGAGCATCATGCAACCACCTCCACAAAAGAACACCCACAGGGCAGACTGGGCAGGCACCAAACCCTGCTAAAGCAAATCCTGCTCTAAAGTGTCAGGCCCTGCACAACAACTACTCCACTGCTGTCATGTCCATTCCTCACAACCAATCAGCCTGAAGGTCAATCCCTCCCATTAACATGCAAACAGCAGATAAGACTCAACTACAACAGGAGAGCATGCAAGGCACACACTTGTAGCACCCAGCTGAGGTGACCAGGGTGACTGTACCACTGAACCTCCCAGGATACCTACTACATAAGGCCATTCTACTAAGACAGACATAGCAGCTCTATCTAATATATAGAAACATGCACAGGAAGGCAGCCAAAATGGGATCACAAAGAAACAAACATGTTCCAAATAAAAGAACAGAACAAAGTGCCAGAAAAAGAACTAAACAAAATGGAGACAAGCAATCTACCAGATGCAGAGTTCAAAACACTGGTTATATGGATGCTCAGTGATCTCAGTGAGAACTTGAATAAAGAGAAAAGAAACATAAAAATGGAGAAAGAAAACATAAAAAGAACCAGTCAGAAGTGAAGAATACAATAACTGAAATAAAGAATACATTAGAGGGAATCAAGAGTAGATTATATGAAGCAGAGAATTGAACCAACAATTTGGAAGACAGGGTAGTAGAAAATACCCAATGAGAACAGCAAAAAGAAAAAAATAATCCAAAAAAATCAGTATAGTTTAAGGGGCCTCTGAGATGACATCAAGCATTACAACATTCACATCATAGGGATACCAGAAGGAGGAGAGAAAGCAAAGAAGTGAAAACCAATTTGAAGAAATGGTGGAAAACTTTTCTAACTTGGTGAAGGGAATTGACATACAAGTCCAGGAAGGTCAGAGAGTCCCAAATAAGATGAACCCAAAGAGGCCCACATCAAGACACATAATAATTAAAATGTGAAAGGTTAAAGGCAAAGAGATAATTTTGAAAGCAGCAAGAAAAAAGCAGTTAGTTATCTAAAAGGGAGCTCTCATAAGACTGTCAGTTTATTTCCCAATAGAAACGTTGCAGGTAGAAGGGATTGGCACAAAATATTCAAAGTGATGAAAAGCACGGAGCTACAACCAAGATTATTACCTAGTGAAGTTATCATTTAGAATTGAAGGACAGAGAAAGAGCTTCCCAGACAAGAAAAAGCTAAAGGAGTACGTCACCACCAAACCAGCATTACAAGGAATGTTGAAGGGTCAGAAGGAGAAGGAGAAGAAGATGGAGGAAGAGGAGAAATAAAAAATATGAATAATAAAATGGCAATAACTACATACTATCAACGCTTACTTTAATTGTAAATAGATTAAATGCTTCAATCAAAAGACACAGGGTGGCTGAATACATAAAAAAAACACGACCCTACATATGCTGCTTAAAATAGACTCACTTCAGATGGAAATACACACAGTCTGAAACTAGAGGAATGGAGAAAGTTATTTGATGAAAGTGGAAATGGAAAAGAAAGCTGGGATACCAATACTTACACCAGACAAAACAGACTTTATAATAGGAGACAAAGGAGCACTCAGTAATTCTACTTCTGGGTATTTATCCCAAGATACCCAAACATTACTTTGAAGGGACGTGTGCATCCAGATGCTCGTTGCAGCATTGTTCACAATGGCCAAGATGTGGAGGCAGCCTGGGTATCCAAAAATCAACAAATAGAAAAAGAAGAGGTGGTATATGTACAATGGAATATTACTCAGCCATAAAAAAGAATAAAATTTTGTCACCTGCAACATGGATGGACCTAGAGGGTACTGTGCTGAGTGAAGTCAGATAGAAAGACAAACATCATATGATTTCACTTACATGTAGACTCTAGAAAACAGGAGAAATGAACAAACAGAACAGCAACAAGCTCATAGATAGAGCAATTTGAGGTTGCTGGATTGAGGGAGTAGGGCTGGAAGAAGAGTGAGGTGAGAGAAGGAATCAAGAAGTACAAATGGGTAGTTACAAAATAGCCATGGGGATGTAAAGAATAGCATAAGGAATACAGTCAATAATATTGTGATAACTATGTATGGTGTTAGATGGGTACTGGATTTATTGGGGTGATCACTTCATAGGTTATATAAATGTCTAATTACTGTGTTGCACATCTGAAATTAATATAGTTTGGTATGTCAACTGTAATTGAAAAATAAATTTTTTTTAAATGAGAAAAGAAAAACATTGTACATCATGAACCCAAAGCTAACACTAACAATCAAAACAGAGAGGTGTAGCTAATGTGCCAATAAAGGAGATAAAATGGAATCACAAAGTATACTTGGTTAATTCAAAAGAAGGAAGAAAAGGAGGAAAGAGAGAACAAAAAGGCAAGTAGAAAATATCAATGTGATAAATTTAAAATAGTCACAGGATAGATTTAAGCACAGTTTGTCAATAATCACCTGAAAGAGAAGTTGAAAGGCAATATAGAAACAAACGCGTTAGACCTTTAATAACTGGGGAGTCTGAGTGAAGAGTGTATTGGTATTCCTGTCACTTTTTTCTATAACTTTAAAATTATTTTAAAAATAAAAAAAATTTTAAGATGATTTCTGTAATTATTTTTAGAAAGCAATCAATGTTGTTTTTTTAAAATTCTTACATCTCTTTTTGTAAGATCTCGTAGGAACTTGCTGTTCCACCTTGATGAACGCGGCAGCGTGGTGCTTTGGAAGGGCACTGAGCAGAGAAACCACAGACCTGAAGTCCTGCTCCATTTCCACCACGCATTTGATGTGACCTCTCTTGGCTTTAGTTTTCTCATCTGAAAATGGGCACAGGAAAACCTACCTTGGAGGGTGATTGTCAGAAATATGCAAGGGTGCCCCATGCTGGCAGGTCAAGGGTGGTCAGCGAAAGGCACGCAGAGAGCCTAAACCCAGGCTTCCTGAACCTGAGTCTATCTCAACCCCGCAAGGTGCAGCTGAGAAGGGCCTTGTCTCAGGAGCAAGGCCAAGGCCTGAACCAGAATGCTTAGCTCCTGGCCCATCTGTGGCCCTTGCTCACCCCCATGACTTCCTTCCTGATGGCTTTCTCTGGGAAACATTCAAGGGAAGAACACAGCAGTTCCCAACCCCAACCCCCAAACCAACACTGGGGGAGAGTATGCGTAGCCACAGACAGATAGTGAGCCCCCATGTTGGTGCCATCAGCTTCATCCTTACTGCCTTGGCCAGGCTAAGGCCCTGTCATTTCACGCCTGGACTGTGGTAAAAGACTCATGAGGGGTCACACAGCCTCCAGTTTTAGTCTAACTCCCAGCCCTCCTCTTCAAATCTACTCTCTTCTCCATACTAGCATCAAAATGATCTTTCGGAAAAGCAATTCTGATCACGTCTCTTTCTTGCTCAAAACCCCTCCATGGCTCCCCATCACCTTTGGGATAAAAATCTAACCTCCGGAGCTTGTCGCCATTTAACCCAAACCTGACTCTTCAATCTCATCCCCTTTTCCCTTGGAAAAGACCCATACTTGGCACTATTCACCAGGCCAGCTTCTGCTATCTAGCTCCCTGCATGGCACTTAGTGAGCACCTGTTATGTGCCAGACACCATGCTAGGTGTATTGTCATTGTACATGTTCTTAACCATTACCACGAATAAGGGCTTATTACGCCAAAGGTGAAATATGTCAGTTCATTTTGAAGGATGTCCTTCAACGCAGCTCCCATGCCACCTCCTCCATGAAGCCCACTGAAGTTGGATCGGCTCTTTGTCCTGTCTTCCCACAGCACTCTATGTCCCCTTTCAGAGTGTTTCTTCTCTGGTGACTTCTTTCCTATGATCCAAGATTATTACTTTTCCTCATCTTCGATCCTGGTAAAGTATGTGAGAGCCAGCCTAGGGCCAGGCCAGGAGTCAGAACAATCCCGCACCTGGAGCAAACCCCTCCTGCCAAGCACGCTGGGTCCCGTAGGGCTTTCCAAACATTCATGCATGCATGCGCACATACTGTGTTCCTCTGCTACCTTATCCCTGCTCCACTGCCCGTGCCTGCTCTTGTCCCCAGCTGACAGCCTGGGTGTCAAGGGACAAGGTCTGCAGCATTGCTGGCATGTGTCATGAAGGGGAGTGAAATAGAGGCCTTGGGACAAGGGAAGTTACAAAGTTTCCAAGATTGCAGGGGCTGAAAGGCATCTGGGTTCCACGTGGAGGCCTGTGGGATACGGGGTCTCGGCCAAGCTCCTGGCCTCTAGTCAATGGCGTCTCCTGACATTCTGGCATTTTCAAATCCCTCATGTGTGCTCAGAGGAGAGGGTGGGACTCACTGGAATTCATGTTCTGGATTCAGGTGTGCAGGAGATCCAGAGGCACCGCGCCTAAGCTGGCTGGGCAGCAGGGGATAGGTGACACCTCTCCAGAACGTGGCACCTCCAAGCCAGCTTCTTGGCCAAAGATGAAATGCTCAGCAACATGCTTCAAAACGCAGACCTCAGTCCCCGTTTGGAAAATGAGGATCCCTGTAGTAGACCACAGGTTGCTGTGACCAGGGAATGAGCAGAAAAGATCCCATTTTCTGTAAAAAGCTGGGGATGGTGCAAAGGTTGATGCAAAATGCAGAGAAGTAGGTGAAATGAATTCTCATGGATGGAAACAATTGTTTTTGCTGTTGTGTATGCGTCTTTCTCCTTTGGAGGGGGGTAGGTAGTGGTGATAAATTGTTGTACCTTGGGATTAGTAAGAGTCCTTTAAAAGCCTTCTTGGACTGGGTGTGGCAAATGGGAGGGAGCCTGCCCCCCCAGACACTCTCCACATTGCCTCAAACAATGTTGCTCCCTTTTAGGCCCTCAGTTTCCCCACCTGTGAGAAGTGGGACTCCCAGCTCTGGAAGGCTTTCTGTCAGCCATGTTTCTCTCCCTCCCATCCCACTCCCTACCCATCCCGCACCAACACACAGAGAAAAGGCTTTAGGAATGCACAAAAGAGTGGGATTAAACACAGCAGAGTGTATTTAGAGCCCCCCTCTCTCCACCTGCCTGGAATGGTTTGCAGATAGAATGGACGGGTTCGGACTGGAACAAACCGGGTGTGTCCTGGTGGTGTGAAGGACATCCTGAACTGACTCATCTTCTGATGTCTCTGCATGGTGGTATGTACCGAGGACGTACAGGGAAGTATGGTGGGCAGGGCAGCTGTGACCTTCTTGGAACACACCCGGGCCTGTGCATTAACACAGGCTCATAGGCAGTCCTGCAGCCAGCCCATCTGCCCCCTGGTGCTCAAGACAGATAGTGGAGCAGAGACTACACCTGGGCACTGGAAGGGCCCCAAAGACATGAGATCAACTCTGTTCTTTAACAGAGTCAGCCTGGTGCCAGAGCACGGAAGGGGCTTGCCCAGGTGAGGGCAGAGACGAGCTCAGGAAGGGCCCGGCTGCCTTGTCACCATGCCCTGCTGGACAAACACACACAGTACACTGGACTTCAAGTGCCAACAGAAAGTGTCAGAATCATGAGGCTTCTAACAGGGGAAAGTAATCTATGTTAGAAGTCCAGATAGTGGGCACCCTTTGCAGGAGGTGACCCTGGGAGTGAGCGCAGGTGGGCTTGCGGGCTGCTGGAATGTGCCGGGTCTTGACCTGCTTGACTCGAGGGTGTACCAGTTTGTGAAAATTCATCCGGCTGTATAGGCAATATGCGTATATTACGCTTCAACAAAAATACATTTGAAAAAAGTGAACCGTAAAGAGACAGGAAAGGAAGCAGGCGGCTTAGACACCATGTGCCATAGCCCCTCAGGGTGTGCAGGAGAAGGCGGTGTGTGCCTGACACTCCCAGCTGTGCCCGGGCAGCAGGGAGGCTGGGGGGCTGGCCGCCTGAGCATGTTGGCAGAGCAAACACATGGGCCTCCGAGCACACTGTCTCCTCTGTGTACACAGGGTGTTAGGCCAGACTCCACCGAGCTGCACTTCATGGTGACAAAGACGACAATGCCACCATCTCGTAATTGTCAACAGCATCGATGTGCTCAAGTCTTTGGTCCAATATTTGCAGAGCTAGAGGAGCCACGTCTACTTTGCGATATTGACTTAGATTCGTCATCGCTCACCAGGAAAGGGGCGGCGCCCAGGCCTGCCTGCCCCTGCGCTGCGGCCTGCCGGAAGTGCATGACCTCAGACAGCGTGGGATCTTGGAAAACCAACGCGGTGGGTTGTCGTCGCGATCATCTTCCCCGCAGACGCTGGGAGTCAGGCTGTGGGAGTCAGGAATTTCTAGACGGCTGATTATGATGGCCTACAGTCCCCTGTAATGCAGCCTGAGAAGGGAGGGGGGAAAGGAAGCACGCAGTTCACGTTCTGGACCTGAAGTTTTCCGGAAATGGCAAATGAAGAAGTTTTCTTTCTCATAACCGAGTTGAACCCTATAAATACCCAACATGTTCACGGTTTTACTTTCCCAATACTTTCTGAGTGAGACACTTGCCCACTGACAACTACAAGGGACCACTTCCCAGGAGCTCCGTGTTGCCAGGGGAAGCCCTGCTCCCGCTTTGTGAGCTCCAGGCCTCGGTGCCCGGCCGTGACCTGTGACCTCCTGGCTCCCAGCCTTGCTGTCAGCTGGAGAGAGCGAGGGGCCAGCCTGTGTCAGCTGGACAAACGAGGGCCTGGAAACACTGTCCTGGGGCTCTGCTGTCCGCGAGGGGCTGACCCCGCACTGCAGGTGCCCTGTCCCCAGGGCAGCTGTGTTGTCCAGTCGGGTGGCAAGGGGCCTTCTGCTCTCTGAGAGTGCTCCTCCTTTTCCTATTTTATCAGAACAGCTCTGACAAGAGTCGGTAGGTACCCTGCTCTCTCTCCCTCTCTCTCTGCCTCCAGGGCCCACACATTCAGTGAGGCCTCCAATAACCATTAATTTAGCCAATTTCCTGGCCGCACCATCCCCCCCGGGGTCCCCACTTTGGTGGGCAGCAGCGGAACAAGACTCCCTGCTGTTTTGCTTCCCTTTTAATTACACAGGGACAAGCTTCCTTGGGCTGACTTGGGAGGCAAGCCCCAGGCCGGCCTGGCCGCCCTCCCCGAAACAATGCACACATGTTCCGGAGAATTCCCTCCTCGCCTAATCCGGGCTGGGAAGAAAAGGGCTTTTCTTCTTGTTGTCAAAGGGGGTCTTCGATGCTAAGATACCATTTTGTGTCTCAAGTCATGTCACGGGACTTCTGCCTCAGCCTGGCTGCCTGCTCTTTAGAAATGAAAGACACAGTCCTCGCTTCACCTCAGGACAAGTGCCCCCCACCCTGCCCTCCTCTGAACATAAAGGGGACCGGGGGCCAAGGGAAGCAGGAAAAGCCCCCAGCTCCCACTGTTCCATTCTCATCCAGGCAGCCTGGGCTTTCTGGACTATTTGCCCAAAGGATGAGTAGGGAGGGCTGAGCCTCACCTGCTGATCTCAAGGGTCATGAATATTCTTATAATCCCTTGGAAAGAAGGGCCCTTTCATGACCAGCAGATTCCTCTCTGGCCTGGCCTCGGGGCCTGCCACCCCCTCGGCCCACGGGGCTCACCTCCATGCTGCCGCCCTGCCCCACAGCCCCCGGGTCCAGGCTGGCTTCTCGACTCTGGGCGCAGGCAGGAGGGAGCACCCAGTTTTCCTAGGCATCGCTACGCAGCTTCCCATTGCCATTCCGTGGCCCTACTTTCTAGAAGAAGCAAAGGGAATACACAGCAGAGAAGTACAGACATGCAAGTTGCTGCGGAGAAGGGTTGGCTTCGGCGCGTGGAAGGCCCACTGACTGCTGCCCCCGTAGTGGCATGCGCTGCCATGTTTGCACTTTACCTCATCTGGCAAAAGGACTAGAGTTATTTTGGAAACACCCCAAAAATTACGATGAGGAAATCAAAGACAAATGGTGGAGCGGGCGGGGGAGGCAACATGAAACCAAGCCAGGGGGAAGTCTAATACCATAGTAGGCGGGAGTCCCGTATGAGAGCAGGGGCAGGCTAAGTTCTCAGTCTGCCCCTGCTCTCATACGGGACTCCCGCCTACTATGGAACTTAGTTTGGGGCTTTTTAGCAGCCACAGAAAACGGAGAACACTGGTCAGTAGCAGGTCGGAGCAAACCAGGCACTCAGGGGAAGCCCTGTTCTCCCGAATCCTGAGGCCTGAGACCCAGTCTCAACGATGAGTCCTCAAACCAAAACACTGTGAGCTGCATTAAAAATGTCATCCCTCGTAGAAGGGTTTGATTAAGCTGTGCTTCAGAGTGGGTTACAACTAAATTCTGTGCACTTTCTCAAGAGAAATAGAGTCATAGGTAGCCCGAATTTTCATCGGAGTCCGTAAGTGCAGCCCGCGGAGTCAGGGCCACAGGCTAGCACCCTCAGGGGCCGGCCTGGACACCCGTGGGTGCCAGGGAGCTGGGCTGTGAGTGGCCTGATGGCACCTGGAGGCCAAGCCCCATGGCGCCCGGCTCCAGTGCACCTGCGGGAGGCTGGTCAGTCCCCAGAGCAGAGCCCAGCTGGGGAAGTGCCGTGGCTGTACGGACCCAAACCTGGGACGCAGGGGCTTCGAGGTCAGGGTAACCCTGTGCTCCACAGAGAGGTGCAGGAAACACGTCTGGGGAAGCACGTTCAGGTGTCAGTGTGAGTGAGTGGATGCTGCGGGAGAGGGGCAGGATCCCATCAGTATTTCTCCTGGCATTCTTGTCCTTGGTCTAGAAACAACGATGGATTGGATCTTAATTTAAACTGACATGGTATAATAATAACTAATAGCTTTGACACTTCAGAAGTTTTTTAAATGTACTCTTATTTTAACCTTAAAAGTTCTGTGAGGTAGACTACACACACACACACCACACACACATACACGCACACACACACACATGCGCGCGCACACACACATACACGCACACACACGCGCACACACACACGTGCGCACGCACACACACACATACACACACGTGCACGCACACACATATGCACACACACACGCACGCACACACACGTGCACACGCGCACACACACATAGCGCGGGCACACACACGCGCACACACACATGTGTGCACACACACATACACGCACACGCGCACACACGCACACACGCGTGCGCACACACACACGTGCGCACGCACACACACATACACACACGTGCACGCACACACACGCGTGCGCAAACACACGTGCACACACATGCACACACACATAAGACACGCACACACACGTGCGCACGCACACACACATACACGCACACGCACACACACGCACACACACACACACGCGCACACTATTTTTATTTTAACGAGATGAGAAAACCCAAGGCTTAGAGGAGAATTTGTCTGACACCACACATTTAGCAAGTAGCAATGCCAGGATTTTAATGGCAGTTCTGTCTGTTTGCGGGGCCCATGGTCTGCACCAACACAGCATCCTGGGAAGAACACAGTTCTAGAAATCAGGAGAGCTCTGGTTCTGAGATCGTTGCTACCACAAGCTAGCTTTGCTGTGTTCTCCTTCAGGGATGCATTTTTGCCCTATTTTCAAACAGGGTTTGAGTCTCTACAATTTTTCACAGCTCCAACATTCAGATATACTCATTCATTCACTCGGTAAAAATTCATTGTGCCAGGCACTGTGTTGTGGGAAAATCTGAAGGTGTCTCTCCTCCCTCAACACCTACAGTTGAAACAGGGAAGATAGATGCCGAATAATTAACTAGAAACGAGTAGAACTGACGTGTACTAGGAAGGCGAAGTTTAGGGTGGCACAGGGGTATCTCAAGAACGACAGTAGCCTGTGTAGGGGGTAGGTCAGGGAAGAGCTCCCAAAGGAGGTAGTAATTCAGCTGAGCCCAAGGCCTAGGTAGCATAGTGGGCATTTAAAGACCTGGACGGAGGAGAAAGGAGGCTGAAAGAAGCAGATGTCCCAGGACCCTCAAAGACTTGTTGGTGATTTTGGACTTTATCATAAGGGTGGTGCCAGTCAATGGAAGGGTTTTAAGGAGGATAACAACCTTATGTGTGCTTTAAAAACACTTCTGGCTGCAGTGCAGAGGTACGCTAGAAGCAAGTAACACAAGCCGTAAGTTAGGAGATCGTGGCAGGGGCCAGAATGGTGACAGTGGGGATGGATTTGAGAGATGCCCATGGGTCTAACTGATAGGACTTGGTGAGTGACTTGATGTGGACATTGAGAGAAGGGAAGGAGGCAAGGATGACTCCTAGTTTTTGGTGTGAGCAATCAGGTAAGTAATATGATCATTGAATGAAATAGGAAAGAATGGAGTGAGTGCAAATGGGGAATATGAATGAGCTTCACTATGAGGGCCTTTAGAGAAATGCCAGTGGTAGTTCTGAGTAGCCTCGGGAATCACTGCCAATTAAGTCATCATTGGAGCTAGAGCGGTGGGTGAAATCTATGGAGAGAATACAAGTTGCAAGAAGGCTAGGAAAGAGCTCAGAGGAATGCCAGCACTTCATGTTTGAGTAGAAAAGAACGAACCAGCAAAAGAGGCATAAAACAAATAGCCAGACAGGTAGGAGAGCAGAGCGTAGTGGGAGCCAAGAGACACGAGTATTTCAAAGTAGGAGTGGTCAACAGTGCAAAATGCGATGATGGGTCAAGTGACATGTGGCCTGCAGACTGTCCGATGGATGTGATGACACAGATGCCCTGGTGACCTTAAGGGGAGTAGCTTTTGTGGAGTGGAGCAGCTGATTTGAACATGCGACCCGCATTCCAGCTATCACTGGCGTGTGTTGGACTGCTTTCGAGCACTTGCCATTGATTTAAAATGCATCTTGGATTCATGCTAAGGAACTAAGAGGTGATTCTCACGGGGAGTCATTGCTTCGGGTATTTTAAACAAAGAGTCTGATCCTATAGCCAAGCCTCATAGAACAAAGCAGTAATCTAACCTCTTACAAAGTTTTCATCTCTTAAAAATCATTATTGAGGACCTAAATATTTGTTTATGTGAGTTATGCCTATTGGTATTTACTATTTGATGTAATATTTGATATTGATATTTTAGAAATTAAAACTAATATTTAATTAAAAAATAAACCAATTCATGTTAACACAAATTATTGCTTATGAAAAACAACAAAATGTAGCAATAAGAGTAGCTTTTATTTTTCATTTTGCAACTCTTTTTACTGTCCGGCTTGAGAGACGGTGACCAGATTCTTATATCTGCTTCTGCATTTAATCAATTGCAATACGTTGTTTTGGTTGAAGTATATGAAGAAAATCTGGCCTCGCCCAGTCACGTAATTAGAGAATTTAACATGCTTTTCAGATTGTGTATCTTCTTTGATATTACACCAACACTTGACAAAGGTTAGTGGCAATGTGGGATCGGAAGCCATATCAGTGAATGAGAATCACCTCTTAGTTCCTTAGCATGGATCCAAGATGCATTTTAAATCAATGGCAAGTGCTCGAAAGCAGTCCATCCCACGCCTGTGATGTAAGATTCATGGGCTACCATCCACTAGGAAAGGCTCTTTTGCCATGCCTGATTTGGTCCCGTTATTAACCATTTAGAAAATACTGGTTTCCTTGGTGATGCAGACCTTCCAACTGACACATTTGTTTTTCGTATAAAAATAAATCACATTCATTAATATCATCATCCGTCTCCTTAAAAAGGGTCTACGACTAGATCCGGACGTAGGATGAGGGGATGTTTAGCACTGCTATTAGAGATGTGGGCAGATGCCATATCCTGAAGAGCTATGTGCTAAAGATGTTAAATTTCATTTTGAAAGCTATTATAAGATAGTTTTACTCATGAAATCACATCTACAGTTTTGACACCTCATTCTGGCAAGAGCAGACGCGGGGACAATGGAGACGAGACAAGGGGACAATGGAGACGAGACAAGCGGATCGTGTGACGTGCAGGGACAGTAGGAGGGGCACGAGCGGTATTCAGGTAAAGACTGCAGAAGTTGGGCTTGGGGCTTGTATCTGGGGAAGGGAAACGCCTCTGTGTCTGCCTTGTGTAACTGTCATAGTGCCTGTCTGCAAAACAGTGAAATCTGGAGAAGGGACAGGTTTAATGGAGAAAGGGCTGCTTGTGTTTTGGACAGGCTGTGTCTGAGACATGTGAGCAGACAGGTGGGGACATGGGTTTGGAGGATGGAGGACGGAACGAGTGTGTTGAGAGTCACAAGCAGGTACGGCAGGGAACTGCTCAGCCACGGAGAATGTGTGCTTGGGAAAAGGAGAGCGGTGACAGCTCTAGGAGAGGCCAATATTTAGGAAGGTTTGCAAACAGTACTGACGAGCAGCAGCCGTTTTGTTCTTAGAAGCAAGACCAGGAGAAAGTGGTGTCGTGATACTACAGAAGTCAAAGAAATAAGAGGAGAGAAAGGGGAGACGGGGGAGGGAAGAAAAGAGGGAGGGAGGGAGGGAGGAGAGAGAGAATAATAAATGGCCTTAAGGGATCAAGCAAACTAAGGATAAAACTATTTGGGTGAATTAGCAGCGTGAGGGCTCACTGGTGGCCTTAGCGAGGGGAAGCTGGCCAAGTGACAGCAGTGGTGGCAAAGATGTGGTGAGGTGAGGGAGGCCCAGCTAGGAAAAGAAAAGGCCAGTTTGGAGTTGGCTGAGGAACAAACGTGTTACAGGACGATTTCCCTGTCCAGGCGGTGAATGAAAGGACAAACCGTGCGGAGCTGCAGAGTTGTCAGGTGTGCTGTGTTTACAGAACACACCGACTTATCTCTAGATGCTGAGATTCAAGGTCATTTTAAAAATCATTTGCCTTATTTCCAGATAAACTATATCTAGAGGACCCAGAACACAGTGAGTTAAAGTGATGCTATGAAATGAGAATGAAGGAAAACCCATTCACATTAGAAAAATAGCTCATGCAACCAACCACACTGAGTACTCTAAAATGTCAAAAATCCAAATTTCCTTATATATTCAGGTGCGCCAGGTGAAGCATGGCCTGGTAGTAGGGAACTTAGTAAATAATAAGCCAATCCCCTTTCTACCTGGCCACGAACAGAAGTCAAATGCACACAACTTGCATGGTGCCCTCTCAGGTAGCAATCAATCGTCTTTTGAAAAATCTATGTTGGTTTTTAGTCTCTTTGCCCTTCCCTGTCCCAATGCAGATGAACCCAGGCTCATGCTCTGTCCCCTTTGCAGGGAGGAGCTGCTGGGTGTGAGCTGTGTCCCTGGCAGTCAGGGGTGTCCCAGGACAGGGCTGCCAGGTGCCCAGGGACTGTGGTGAGGTGCACCAAGGAGCCGGAAAGCTGCTTCTATTTGCAAACATTCCCAAGGAAACTGGAACTCTCTTAGCTATAGCCCCCGAATGCCTGCCTCCTGAACTCTCCTCTAACTTCTCTTGACATCCTTCACCGGTGATAACTTCTTCCACATGCTTTCTACTGTGTAAGACAGGCCGTTTATAGTCAAGAAATAGTTCATAGGACAGTGCAGTAGTTAAGCGCACAGACCCACAACCACATTTCCAGGGTGGAAATCTCAGCTTTGCCACTTAAGCTAAGCAAATTCTGACAACCTGAACAACTCAGAGGCTCCACTTTCTTGTTTTCTTTTCATACATAAAACAGGAAGAAAGTGGTACCTATCTCTCAGGGGTGTGGAAATTAACAGCATTCTTGTAGGTTCAGTGCTTACAACAGTGTCCGACACATAATAAACACTTAAATGTTAGCTCTCACTATTTAGGATTCAAGAGAGAAACACCTTATACCTATCTGGAGGCAAATATTGGTATGCTTTCCACATACAAGATAATGTAATCTGGAAAACGTCTTGCTTGACTTAGCTGGACCATTTCCCTCAGTTTTGGGAAAAACATCTTTAGATGCCATGTTTAATTAATAGCAGAAACAGGCTATCTGGACTGGAAGAAATCCTTGGGACTACTCAGTTCACTGTTCTTTTATGTACCTGGTCTGGAGAGGGAAGGGGCTCTAATAAGGCCACTTATCATGCGGGTAGTGCATGACTAAAAGCACGTTTCTTTTGCTTAATGGTCCCGTGCTGTGCCTTCGCCCTTCTAAAGAAACAACACACAGGTCTGAGCTCCGTGGGTACGTCATTGCCTTTCCCCTCTCAGCAGCAGCCTGCTTTCCTGGGAGACTTTCTCCAAGTAGGATTGCTTTTCTGGAACCAAAGGTGAACTCTTTGTTACAAGTCCAGAATAACACACACACACACACACACACGCTGGGTAGACAACTGACCCTCTTTTATGGTCCAGCACCCTTTAGTTAGTGAGGTGAATTTATTTAAGGTGTAAAATGAAGAGAAATAATTACTAAGATTCTGGGCCACCTCTTCCTCAATAAACCTTAAAAATTGAATATACTCTGAATATACAGAATTCACTTAAAATGTGTTAAAATTGGCACAAGTGCCATTTTCCCCCACTGAAATTCACTAGTGTGCCTTTCAGACCTCGAAAAAGTCTGACATTTAGAACAAAAGACTTTTATAAAAGTGCGTTTAGGGTTTTCTCTGAGCATCGACTTCTCCACACTGCTTGCAAGTTGAAGGAGTTATCTCTTCATGAACACACACACTTGTTTTGCCAAGCAACTCACAACATGAAGAGGAGCTGCCACCTGAGAATGGTTGAAAGGGGACCATCAGCACACCACCAGCCCATTCGATATGAGTAAGCACTGCAGTCAGCTCTACAAGGGATCCCAGAAAACTTGGCCAACTAGCCAGTCTCGGAACGTCGGGCCACCTCTCTGAGCTAGGGCCGACCTGCTCGTAAAATGGTGATGCCTACCTCAGGAGGTGCTAAGAACAAGTTGGCATTTAATAAATGAGATTTCCTGTTTAGTCTAGCCTCACCGTAAATGAAGCGAAAGCTCTATGCATCTAAACAGAGTGAAAAATCTATGCCTAAGAACGACCAGAAATCCTGTTCTTTTCAGAAGTCCTTAGTAGCACTGTCTCTCAAAGCCATGGAGAGAGGAGAACAGAAAGCTGTTCAAACCAGACATTTAAAATGGTGACTCACAGGCAGGTGGGGGAGTAGCTGGTTCTAGATGATTGTCTGACTCATATACTGTTTATGATTTCAAAAATTTAAAAGAAGGGAGATTTCACGTGCATATCCAGAGCCCCTGTTTGTTTGTTTGTTTGTTGTTGTTGTTGTTTGTTTTCAAATGCCTGCTTTGGGAGGCACTGAATTTGTGAATCCCCATTTCAGTCTTCATGCAGCAGAAACAGCACTTGTCTGGGAGTGGGGAGTCAGGAGTTCCAGCTCCACCACGCAATGAACAAACCGCTTCTTCTCTCTGGGCCTCTTTTCGACTTTTTTGCAAAACAAAAGCGATTGTGGTTTTAAAACTGTAATTTACTTTCTAGATAAACAAAGCAAATTCAGGGGTAAATACATGTTAACTCCTCTAGAAATCACACCAGACTCTACAGTTAGCCAGGTAGCAGAAGGCTTTAAAAATACTTCAGAATACATAGAGCTGGTTGCAGAAAAGATGATCCAAACCATCGGCGTCGCTACAAAAGCCATCGAAGTTCAGAAAGAGGAAAACACTTTAAAAGGAAGAACTACTCTATCTTACATACAAGGGAGGATTTGTGCTTCCCGCTACCAGGTGATGACCATGCAGACGACCGGCGCACCCATCTGCTCTAGAAATTTCCCTATGTCCACCTCATCATCTTGTAGTTTGAGGAGTCGGAGCATGCCACGCCTCGTCCGCGGAGGCTTTCTGCTCGGCTGGCTTCAGACAAAGTCACCATTAACTCCCCGACCTGCGAGAAAATGATTGGACACAAAGGACTCCAGAATGTCCTCCTCTCCCCCTACAAGCCCGCGGACAAACGGTACAGGAATGAGGTCAGAAAGGAAGGCCCCGCCCCCCAGGCTCGGAATTCATTTACCTACCTCAGCGCCCGTGCAGAGGCCGGGCTGGGGCCGGGGACCCGCCGTGCCAGGGGGCCGAGTGGGCTTTGGGGGTCGAGCGCTACATTACAGGATTTGACAGGCCTTTGCCTGCCTTCAGCTTCTTTGTGTCTCCCACATAATAGAGAAACACAAACTGAGCAGCGCACGATCTGTGGTTACACCCTAGGACCGAGCACGCTCTTTGCAAATGCTAATAGTATTGTAGCATCCTGTCACCCGGGAACACAAAAAACGGTGTTGATTTTCACATGAACCAGAACAGGCCCATTGTACACGAGTTTGTGACCAACTTGTAGTATCTGCACATCAAAAGCCCAGCCAATCACGGGGGACACAGCTGGCGAACCGCACCGGCACCCCCCCCCCCCCCCCCCCCCCCCCCCCCCCCCCCCCCCCCCCCCCCCCCCCCCCCCCCCCCCCCCCCCCCCCCCCCCCCCCCCCCGCCCCCAGGAGATCCAAACGCCTAGTCCGTCCTCACGGTGACAAAACGCAGTGCTCTGGGTGTGAATGGAAACTACAGTCTCACAGTGGATTCAGCTATGACTGCAGCAATCACTGTAATTAGCAAGAACATAAATATCTCCGAAGAGCAACCAGAATGCATGACAGTGGGAGCGGCTTTGTGCTCTGCTGCGAGCCTCTGATAGGGCAGAGGCAGCAAAGGGCAGGGTGTCCAATTAAGCATTCCTATTAGGACGTCCTGATACACGGAGAGAGAAACTCATGAGCATGTTGGCTGGAAAGTATCCATTTCCATTCCAATAGTCGTGGGAAACTAGGGACTCTCAGGGACAGAAAATTAAATATGAATATACGTGATATTCCTGGAGATAAATTTAGTTGAAATTGTGAAGGCTTCTGCTAATAGCTTTCCTTTCAAGTACTAAATTTATTAGAAACAAAAAGGCAATCAAAACTTGGGAAGATGAAATAATGAAGGTATTCAACATGGGGGTAAAGAGAATTCTGTATCTTAATAGTTGGGCTAACTCAAACAGATTTAGAGAATCTTCATGGGTAAGATGTGGGAAAAACTAACATGATTGACATGTTCAGGAAAATCTGCAAAGTCCTCATTTTTACTCCTAAGACTTAAGGTCTGGGACAGATCTGAAATGAGAGGCCTCTGACTCTCAGTATCACCTTGTCCTCTGGGGCCCCATTGGGAACCACACACCTCTGTCAATATTTCCACTCTTGTGATGCAACAACAGCCCCGTGTACTTAGAAAAAAACCACCCTGGGGCCATTTCTATAAAGTTAGCTCATTTTGCATTTTCTGAGTGCACCAGTGCCTTAATGTACTGCTATTTTTATAAATACATTTATTTTTGTGAAAGTATTTTTGAGAGAAAGCGTATTTTGTGAAAGTGTCTGAGCCTGTAACCGGACTTGTTTTCAAATCTAGATTTTGCTGCTTATTAGAATTACTTTGGGCAAGTTACTTAAAACTTTCCTGAGCCTATTTTCTCATCTGCAAAATGGAAATCACACTGCCTGAGATAAGGAATGCAAAACACAAGACATACTAGTTCCTTGGCTATAGATTCCAGTTCTTTTCTTAACTTCAAAATTTAAAAGAAAAACCAACAAAATTTCACGGGATCAATCCTTGGCAACATAGGATTCTGGCCATTAAAAAAGCTTCATGAGGGTTTCCAAATGGATCTCAAAATGCCAATGGCTATTGCCAGTACCCTCCTTTGAGTCCTGCTAAGAACTTTATAATGGACCCTTATAGTCAGGTGTTACTGTCCCTGCAATGGCAGCAAACTGAGGCATTAGCTGTGTCTTTTCTTCCAACATATATCAGTCATGTCCTCCTCACGTTAGTGGCTAGGAGGCGGGTTCACTATTATCACTGGGTGCATGTTGTGTTCAGGTACAGATCAAATGACTTTTGGTTTTTACTATTATAAACTGTAGAAAAAAATTATATACCTTTGGCATGCAATGGGATTGGCTGTGCAGCACCTGGAGCATCTTTGGTGGTAAGTGTGAGAATGTTCAACTTACGCCTGCTAGACAAAAACATTTCTTATCGGAGCAATAGTAAGCATTGCATTTTGTTAATGATGCATGACTACATCTGTGTTAAGATGTATGGAGAAGAGAAATTTTAAAGAATGAAATAAACTAAGAAAGAAGAAAAATGGATAGGCTCATCCCTTAAGTTAAAATGTAAATTAATTTCAACATTTCCTGGCAGCTGAAGCAAAGAATCAGGTAAGGTCTTGAGTTCTCTTTGAGAGGAAAGCATCATAGACAGGGTGGCCCAAAAGTGGGTATATAGTATAGTTTAGTGTATATACTGTGACACACAGTGTGACACAAATTTCAGTCTGTTATGATTAATTTTAGATTCAACTGTATACCTACTCTTGGGCGACCCTGTACATTTGTCTGGAGTGGGAAACTTTGCTGGCACTGAATTATCTAGTAATCCTTTCTTTAATGAACTTAAGTGGTAAAAGAAACATGCCATTAAGATTTATTTCTGCAAAAGATATTGTGTATTTTCTTCTAATAGGTGCAACATACAGTATTTTTCTGTGAAAGTCAAGGGCATGATATTAGAAAGGCAGTCGTTCAGGCAGTATGGCTTTCTGATGATTTGTTCTAATTCTCAAATAAATTTTAGCAAGGCAAGACGGTGAAGGTAACCTATTCCCTACACACTTTCTCACACATTAGAGGTCTTACAAGCTTTTAGAAAAGTGCCAGATCACATAAACCATATTTTCTGACAAGTGGGTAAAATCTGTGTTGTTGCTATGTGATTTAGTCGCATTCCACTTTGAACACTCAGGAGTGTAACTCGTGTAACAGTCGTAGGACCTGAATCTGTGGGAGCCTGCTGGCTTATCGTGGCCCGCTGACTGGGTCTTCCATGGGGCCTATAGTTTAAAAAAAAAACAACAAGACTTTTTGAATTTTCTCAAATACTTGGATAGGAACCTGGGTTAACCAATACTTGGGATGCACCTGGGTTAACCAATTAAAAAAAAAACAAAACAAATGACAAGAAAATTCTTTACCCCCCAAAATGAAGGAATGATTTAAAAACATTAAAAGTTGCAGTGACTTCCTCATCAGGGATTTGACCCCAAATGAACCTTAACTATTCCCTATCCTTCTAAAGGAATTCAAAGACCTGTCTCTTGACATTTATTCACCAGAACTATACCATACATCAGCTACTACATACTACTTATTGAAGCAATCAAGAATTTGAATCTTTTCCTAGTTTTGACTTACAGCCAACTAATATGAATCCTGGAAAAGGCCTACCTACATTCTGCCTCATTTTCACATTGAATGATCAACAAGTATGTAAGAAGCATTGTTATGAGCCAAGTTCTGTGAGAAATAAAAAAAAAGAGGAATGAGAAATGGGAGTCCATAATCAGGTGGTAGATGAAGTGATCTTTAGGTTACTTTGAGTTTTAAGACTTAGTTATGACTTTTTAGTGTGCCTCATGTATGACTAAACATGTTGGTCATCATAAAAATGATGGCCAGGGCAGCAAAATGCAATTAAACGACATTTTTTATATATTTTTACCAAAGAAAATACCACAATGTATTATAAGTGTCAAGACATGAAAACAAAAAAGCATTGTGTGAGGCACGTGAAATTAAAGCATTCAGTGACAAGCCATGTAAGAGGCTTGTTAGACCAGGAATTTGGTTATACTGTGCAGTCAAATTATGGCCGTAGATGCAGAGGTGTCTCTCTCTCTCTCTCCCTCCCTCATTAAAACAGAGAAAACTTAAAAGACACTCTCTTTATAGAATATCTTTAATTACTCATCTACACAGATGACCTTAGATGAAGCACAGGCAAAATATAAATTGTAGTAACATTATGTAGTGTGTAGATTTTTAAAAATACAAAGTTCACTCACAATGCACAAGTAAAAACAAGGTTTTAAATATTTAAACATAGCCATGGTTGTTCAAAAGGTAAGCATAAGCATATCTGTAAGTACATTTTCACACTGCTAAAGGACCTGACATGACAGCATATATCAGCTTAGAGAATTGAGATAAAAAGTACGATTTTGATCCCCATTAATGGAAAACAAAAATATCCTATTTCTTTTCATAGATAACAGAAATCTAAAATAAACACAAAATGATTAACCAAGGAATTTATCTTTTAAACCTACACTCTAAACCTCACTGTATGTATGTAAAATTCCCAATTATAAGGTCAGGGAACACCACTCTCTGCAATGTTCCCTCCTCATTTTCTCTCTATTCATTTGCATCTGGAAGCTAAGTTATTTGTGGGAAGGAATAAAGTCTGGAAAAAGGGGATAATACAAAGAGGAGAGAACATAATTAAGCTCCTAAAAGGGGCTGACTGCTCCCCCTGTGAGGAGCGCTCTGGCGGTGCTACCACGAAGCAGCCATAACGTGCTTCCTCCTGTGCACTGCCCACATTCGAGCATACTGACTGTTCCAACTGACACCCCTGACAGTAAACTTTAGATACAGTTTACTTACAGTTGTTCAGTCTTTCCTACAGAGCTTTGTTCACTCTTTTCTTTGCAAACGCTGCCAGTTAAATGATTCCTGGTCTAGTTAAAATTTAATTTCTGTATATTTAATTTCTGAAATGATGTGTTTAAATCTGAATCATTTGTAATTTCTGAACTCCAGAAACAACACACAGGGTTTACTGTTGATAATCTGAATTTTATTTGTCCTTTTAATAACATCTGCATTTAATAAATACTTAGTTTTCAAGGGGGGGGGAAGGCATGCTTAGTATGAGATCAACAAAAATAATAGGAAAAAAATATCTTATCCATGAGAGATGTCATATTACTGAGGAGGATGGGGGACTGTCTGGACTCATTATATGAGACTTTTATTATTCATTTTTTATCACCTATTTATTTAAATTACAAACTGACCCCTTTTCTTAATTTATACAGAGATGTGATAAAAGTACTGACTTAACATCAGCCTGGGAGACATCTGCAGAAGTACAGCTGAGGGCTGTATTTCCTACCTAGAGCTCACGGAAATAAATAAATATGGTCCTATATCTCTTTTGATTTAGAAATAGATTTGTAGTTGTAAAGTGGTTGTGTTTTACAACTGCAAGGGCATTAATAATTGCATGCTGTCTGCTTCAGTGGAGAGGGTGACCTGTCGGCCAGCACCGGTTAGAAGGAGCTACAGGGAGTCACCTCCTAAGCTCTGCACACAACACCAGGGAGCTCCACTCCTTTTCTGTTCAACCACTATCCCTAGATTTCAAAGACACAGGAAGTATTGTTGACTGTTGTCTATCAAATAATAACGTGTACTGTTACCAACTGCTAAAAACGGATGTGCCTTTCTTATTTAACAACATAAAATGAGTAATTACTGAATTCTCCATTTCTGAAATAGTTTGTGATATCCTTCATTCAACTTTGCATATTAAGTGTCAGATCTTGAGAAAGACCACAGTGAAAAATGTATTGATATTAAATGTTAAAAAATGCAGGGTGGTAAGGGAATTGTTGCTAAAACATAATTCCAAGAAAACTATAAAATAAAAACTGTTAGACAATGGGCATTTTTATTAGAATAATAGAGGCTTAATGAAATGATAGCAAAGAGCAGAGTTAAATGAGAAAGATAGTTAAAAGTAAAAAATGGCATATTTCTTTACTTTAAAGTCCTTTAGCCAATAAAAAATTTATATAAAACATGAAAATGCTGTGAGGGTATCTCTGTATTTGAACTGCAATAAATTAAACTTTATATTTCCTTGAAATGTTCAGCTAAGAGAGGGATGGTTAACATTATTTTAATTGTTGAAATAATTTCTATTTAAAACACAGTGTTATGAAAGAAAGCCTTTTCCTGATGCCTTGTTGAAATGTTTGACAACAGTCTAAATGCAATTAGTCAACTGATTATTCTTAATCTTCACTCTCCTGTGTCACAATCCAATAGCTCTGTCAACAGGTTAAAAAAACAAAACTGTTAACAGAAAGTCTAGCTTAAGTATACAACATCCAAAATGAATGATATTCGAATGGATACAGAGAGTACAAAAACATCAAATGAATCAAATATGTGAGCTCCTAGTGATCTCGCTTCTACAGCAACTCTCTAAATTGTCAATGAAGGGTTCAAATCTCTTGTTGAATGTAAACAGAATTATAATCCAAATTACCCTATTCCAGAAGTTCTTCTGTTAGCTAGTTTTGTTTCACATGATGAATATGAATTGAATTATCATGGTCACAAAGTTTCTGGATATAGAACATTACGGATGTAATCATTTTATATACAGTTGATAGGTTTTAGAAAATTGCTGTAAGTTTTATTTAAAAAAACACCTAGCATTCTTTTTCTGGAAAAGAAACTGACATGGAGTAACATTAGCTAATGAATTAGTTGAACTACTGCCGGCACAAGTGAGACCACAAGCAGAAGAGCAAGTTTGCTGTCTTTGAGGACTGGACCTAATGGATCATACCACTTACATTATCCCAATGTGTCACTTCAGTACAATAGAGTAGAATGTTAATGCCATTTCCACTGTCCTTGCATTCAACAGGCAGCTGGTGGTCAAAGTGCCTCTAACACACATAAATGATTTTTATCCCATTTTATTTTATGTTTAGAAAGGTGGAATAGCAGAAGAAAAAAAGGCAGGAAAAAAGACTTTGGATTTTTCTTTCTTCAGGTATATGCAGAGGTGATGATATTATGAGTAGGGTTCTGTGAAAACAAACACATTTGATAAACTCAGGTCTGGGAAGACATTACTGCACCATCATAAAAATATTAAAATTGAACTGCCTAAGTTTGCTACTTTTATTAAATTTAAAATATCACCTACTATAATATAACATAATTTTATCAAATATGACAGATGGATCAAAAATACTGAAATTCATTTCTTAGAGAAAACTGTGTATGACTGTGTTGGACATAAACATTTTCAGCAAGTGTCAGAAGTAGTTACTTAAAACTATGGGGCTGAGGAACTCCACACATGTTAAAACTATCACCGAGAAACTATTCCTTAAGATGCTTAGTAACTTATAAAATGATAAGAATGAAGCAAGGTTACCATTTTACCAGATTTATTCTTTTAAATGGCTTTGCAAGATATATGAAAAACAATAATCTATCTAATTCATAGAAATCAGTAACAATTCACAGTCATTAAGTCCCAAGAAATGGGAAGGGCCTTGGAGACTACAGACGAGTAGGGAACAAAGAAAGTTCATTCAGATGGTTTCCATGTCCCCAAAAATCATCACTGCCATCTGGCTCTTCAGAATGCCCTGGCCTGCACTTGGGACAGACACTCTGGTAGGTAAGGGCTTGTTCCCAGCAGCAATGGCAAATCCAGATGTCACAGTGACCTGCTTAGGGAAGTGACACTGGCTATTACATAAAACAATAGCTGGCTTTGGGCTTCCTCATTGCACGAAATAGACAGAAATGTAGCTTATATTTTAATGGGGTTTCTGTGACATTCATGACCACCTACCACCAACCCCCAAAATAACCATGTTTGTAAACAAAAATATCAAGTGAATTCTGGTGCTGAAGAGGAGAAATCTCCAAATCAAAATGGCTCTCAAAATGTTCATCTCTAACATTAACTATTGATAGTAATCATGATCAGGAAGATATCATAACACTGCATGGTTTTAAAAGAAAATTTTCATATGATGAAGTTGTATAAAACATTTACAAACACAGACATTTAAAAGCACTGAATGATTTCTGGCTGGTGTTAAAGATGTTTGATATTTAGTTTCTAGGTATATTTCTGTACACATCTGTACATCTGTCTTAAGCCATGAAACAGACCGACAAAACGAAGTAACAAAACAGTACTCTAAAGCTTTCTAAGTCCTCCTCCCGTTCACTGCTGCTACGCTGTTAGAGCTTCGGTTTCGGCCTGCTTTCTCAAGTACGTTGCCCTATAGTAAAGTGGACAGTTGGCTTAAGGGCCTTTTCTGAACTGAGTTCAGCCAGGGAGGGAAACTTTCACATTTCTACTCTTTCCAGTTCTGACTGTGTTGCAGGCTGCCAACAGGGAAAGGCTCACAAATAAAGTGATTCACTACATATTTTAAATAAATGATAATGTCTTAAACATAGTATTTTCCTTTTTCTAACTTCTTCAATAGAAGCAAAAGACTTCCTTATTATAGTTCTTCAGCGATAATTAACAATGGACTATGCTACCCCAGTGGTCTTCCAGTATTCTACTGGGAACGTGCGACAGCGCCAGACTGCATGATTAGAAAAGAAAATCCGCACATGCAGAGGAGCACTGAATTCTAAGGCTAAGTCACTTTGAAGAGGAAAAGGTTTACCTCTGTGTTTTCACACATAAGAGAATGGATTAAGAACAATTTATAAATATTTTTAATCAAGCCAAATAAGAAGCTTTGCAAGTGAACACACACATAATTTTCCATCTGATATGAACAATGAGGAATAAAATAATGAGAACTATAGTTCAATTCCTTACATGCAGAAAATCTATGGCCACCTGCATATTATAAAATACTTTAGTCTGGTCACCTTTGCTATGTTCAAAATGAGTTACAGAGGATATTTTTAGTTTGGCCAGAAAAGGCAATGAAGTTATTGAAAGGAACATTACACACGGAACTTAGAATCTAGTTTCAGAGATTTCTGTCACTAAAATTATTATTAAGGAGCAAGCAGTATATAGTCAAATAGAATGATAAACAATTAAAGTAAGTTTAAAATACAAATTTTGCATTTGATCAGTACCAATGCAGAGAGAGGACTTTTACTCACTTATTACAATTTATTTCTCTTGATGAAGAGCTTCAATAAAAGCATCAAGTTTTTCTTGAATTTCTCTAACTTTCTCTGTAGAAATAAAAAGAGATAATAAATTAAAAACAAATCATTTTCAAAGGAATCACAAACACAGGAGATAATGATTTTATTCAATAAATGGTCTGGGATACTTTAATTATTTGGGAAAGAGGAAAAACATTACTTTAGCACCACAGAACACCTTATATCCAAATAAAGTTAAAATGGATTGTAGTAGTAGCTCATAACATTTTTTTGGAAAGGAAAAGAAGGTGGAGTTTATGACAGACCCCCTTGAGATTCCAATAAAAGTTATGGAATCTTACACAGAAAAACACATGTATAAGTGTGAGTATATATACAATTAGGTACAGAATTTTAAGGAGTTCTCAGATTCTTTGGAGTCCAACCAAGGACTCACACTTAGAAATACCTAGAACAGAAGAAAATATAAAATAATGAAACCATTTTTAAAATTAAGAGCAAATACAGGTATTTAAACTGATCTTAGACTGAGAAATGACTTCCTAGGTATATCATAATGGCAGGAGTTACAAAGAAAAAGATCAATCATTATGACCACATTAAAATGTACACCTTGTACATCAAATTGTCCTAAAATTACAAGTCAAAAGAAATTGTTGGAAATATTTGCAACAAACATGAAAATGGCAATAACACTTAAAAAAGACATACTTTTTGAACTGTGAATGAAGAAAGGTTTAAAAACACCAGAGCCATTAAAGACAGAATCACATCATTTTATTTGATTTTAGGTTTTCATGTTTATAAACTTTCAAATAAAATATATAATTTCTCTCTGAAATGTAAAGATTTCCTTCACAAATGCAAACTATTCACAATACATGTCAATCTCCTAGTATTAAAAATGAAAAAGTCATGATTTATTCTACTTCATTGCTAACTTAATCATTCAACCATTATTTTAAAATATAGGTTCTAGTAAGCATAGTAACAAATATTTTTGTCCCTTTAACACAATTTAACCTATTAGTGGAAATTACCAATTCAATTGAAGTGACTAGTTCAAGCTAGTGATCTAGAGGGAACACTGAAAAGCACTCTACTTTGTATCTATAGAAAAATCATATAAGATGCATTAATATTCAACATTTATCTTTTACATTTGAAAACAAATAATCTGTAAGTAAAGATACAAGTATTCCTTTCTACCAGTGAGAGAGCAGTTGTGATGAGTAGCCAATACAAGGAAGAACTGTCCTTTTTATGACTTCTTATTGGCATTATAAGAACTCAACAAAGCCTACTATGGCTGCGTATAGAAAGAACATCATACGTTGAGAATTTTTTTCCGGTAATTTAACAGCTCCAGTTCTTGGTATTTTGAGATGAACACAAAATCTACAGGATCACAAACCCTATTGTTTTAATCAAACTATTCACTGAGAAAATATGGTAATTCTCACAAGGCAGCATTAACTCCTTATATATAAAATGCAACTAGACAAACTAGAAAAAATAATCCCAACTTATGTCTAGCAAGTTTAGTCTGTATATTTTTCAACCAGCAGTCAAACCAGTAAACATACTTCCTTTTTCAAAATAAGCCACATTTTCATTTTTAAAATGAATTCATCCGTTTGCTTAGAAACAGCTTCATCTATTTTCTTCAATGAATAACTAGGGAGCTCTACATCCTATAGTTCATCAACTGAGTTTTTTAAAAGGGAGAAGGATAGGAGAAGAATAAAGAGTTCTGTAAACTGTCCCATGAATTTTGGAGAAGTATGGGTCTCTAAAGAATCATCTAGCTTAAAGAGCACAACACATGGAAATCCAAAGCGGGAGTTTAGCGCCTCGGCAGCCGCTTTAAGCAGTCACTGAGAATGCGTCCGCTTGGGGAAGCTGCACTGTAGAAGACAGGAAACCTGATTCTATTCGCTCCATGGTCTGAGCACAATCAGGCAGCAGCAGGGCCAGCTCGATCCATCTTTGTGCCCTGTCAATGACCTCCAGCCTCAGGGGACAGGCTATCTGTGAGCGGGTACAGTAGCATCACTCACAAGAGACTGTTGAGCCAGATCCATTTGTATTGAAAGAGACGGAGAGCCACTCTGAGGCAGGTGTCTGTGCAGTCTGAATCAAATTCAAATTCTTCCAAAATTAAAGGTAAGCTATGCTTTTTTCTAAATGAAAGTGAAAACAGCATTTAACTTTTATATGAAAACCACCGAATAAAAAATTTCCATATTTCCCATAAAAAGCTGTTTTTACAAATATTTTACAATTAGAATATGAGGGCGCTGTATGAACCATGCCCTCAAACCTCAAGAATGACACCAAGGGCAGTTAAGTTAGGTTCTAGGAAGTAATGGGGGGAGAGGGGAGGCAAGGAGAGGAAGGGGGTACATGTCAAAAGAAAACAAAATTGTGATAAATGTATGTTTTAACACTAAAAGAAAAATTCATCTCTTTGTTCATTCCTTCACTTACACAATGTACTTAATGAGTGACACACGGAACACAGATGATATCCTGCCTTTGAGAGGAATTCCTTGCTTACTCTCCACCTCATTCTAAGTCTATGAAGTGTCTACTAGGTTTTGGGTGCTTTCAAACCCCACATTTCATTTGGTCCGCATACAAACCTGCAGGTATCACTGCCAAAGACAAGGACATGAAGCCAGGAGAAGTGGCTTGGTCCACATTCCAGATTCAGAAACACACACGAGACCTGCTGCCACATGCAGACTCTAAATCGGGTACGTCCAATCTGCAGCCCAGGATGGCTTTGAATGCGGCCCAACATACTAATAAATGCTTAAAACATTAGGAGATTTTTTGGGGGTGACCTTTCTTTTTAGCTCATCAGCTTTTGTTAGGGTTAGTGTATTTTACATGTGGCCCAAGACAATTCTTCTTCCAATGTGGCCCACGGGAGCCAAAAGTTTGGACATCACTGCTCTAAATGGTGACAAAACAAATGCTGCTATTTCAAATGTATTTATTCTAAGTTTTATCTTTTATGTGCAATATGACATATTGTGGTAACAATTAGGAAATGGAATAGTTACTGAGTACCTCCTAAGTCGTCCTGTGTCTAAGGGTGACTAAAAAATGTACAATGCATTATCATCCTCTGAAGAGTATTACTATCTCTTAAGCAGACTAGATCTGTACACATTTAGAGAAACCTTTAAGAACAATAAAAAGCTCAGCGTCTTCAGTGCCTACAACAATGTCTGACTCAGTCAGTATACATGCTCAATACTTGAGAAATGATAAATGAAGTTCCCAAAAATATAGCATAGAAAATAATAGCTGCAGGTTATCAAAAAATAAATAAGTAAATAAATAAATAAGCCATTTGACAGACTTCCTGGATGTTATACCCATTACCAAAAGGGTAGAAGTCAGGACCACAAGAGCTGGAGCAAGCCTGGGAACTGGAGGAAGGGCACACGGGGACAATGAAGATCAAGGCAAGCTGGTGGGTCACCCAAACCATAGAAGCAACATGAAACAGAGACTCCTCAGGTCTCAGAACACACCACCAGTAGAAAAATAAACTTCAACTTAATTACTTCATCTTATTAAGAAGGCTACATTACGCTGACTACACACACACACACAGAGGGATTTCAGGCTTTGCAAGGAAGCTGTATTACAAATAATAAGCAGCATTATTTCGTGTATTTGAATTCATTCATTTTAAATTCTGATGTAAGTTTCGGCACTGTCTTATATACTATCATATGGCTGCACAGAAAACTGAGTTATCCATTAAAATCAAGGTTGAATGTCAACAACTAAAACTTTCTACTCTCTGATCCTTCCAAATTAATGTTCCAGTATTACAGCGATTTTGAATCCCCAAATCTTATTGTATTTAACTATTTCACGATTAGAAATTACTTTCCCACAGAAATATGTGTACAGGTTACCATGACTAATTATAAAGCAATCTCCCTTTTGTATTAATACTGCATTAAATATTTATAGCTACAGAATTCTATAAAATTTGTGATTTACTTGATAAATTAAATCAACTCAGAAAGGGATTAACAAACTGCTATTTTTGATACACTGAAACAGCCAATTCTACATGTACTGAATACTAGCTCTATTTTCCATTTACCCAATGTTTACTTAAAAGATGAACTATTTCAAACATCAATTCATTGTGCTTCTCGACTGAGTCATGAATATTCCCATAATCCCCAACTCATAAACCATCAGTCTTGGTGAATGAAGTTCCTTCTCTTTTTTCTTTTCTTCAGTGACACCCATTCATGTTTTGGTGTCTTTATCTCCACATGAAATGATACTGCTACTCTCAAATTCTTTTTGAGCCTTCTGATACTTGCTCTAAAAGTCTCAAATATAGACTAATCTGTAATTAGGTTTTGAATACACTGTGAATACTGAAAGGCCAAATGCGGGAGAAGGTTCACTTCAGTGGTTAATAACAGTTTAGAACAGGAACAAAGAATCACACACAAAACACTACCACATGCACAGAAATAAACCCTTTACAACTTTTCATGTTTTTAAAGAAAACATCAAGAAACAAGCTGCAAACTTACTGATGCAGTGTACTTTAGCAAAGCACACATCCCCAAGATTCCAAGGTGCCTTAACAGAACTGTTTTATAACATGCTGCACACACACTTTGGACCAAGCTTGAGGACACCTTGCAGGTGAGATTCTGTTGTAAAAAGATGTTCACAGACAACTATACTACTAAGTGCTCTTTAGAAGTTCAGTATTTAAAGGAATCATCTAAGGTACAGGGAAACAAAGAAAGAAAACAAAAACAGGTGCATAAGAGACCAGATTCAAGATTCTCAAACTACACTCAAAATACTAGATTTAACATAAGAAAAAATATGCACCTTTTACAGTTAATAAAAGAGAGAAACAAAGAGAACAGTCAAAGGTGCATAACTAAATCTAACATTTATCTTCTGAATCTTGGCCCTGTAAGTTTTTCCCTACAAATATGCATGACTTTTTAAAGAGATTCATTAATGAAGACAAATAGAATTCTAGGGGGTCTGTGCAAGCGGTAACAGAGTTCTCTGGGTTATTTCCATTGCTTCAAAAGTTCAAATGGAAATCTTTGCTTGGGCTAGAATTGTATCTATTCCAATAATCATTTATTTAGTCTCATTAGGATATAATCATAACTCTATGTTTCTAATGAAAAAGAATATAAGTATACTATTGTAGACAAATCTTCTAAAGCAGGGCTAGCAAGGTGTTGATTGTGGCCCACTGGTGGACCTCCAAGCAATTTTGGGGTGACAACCTGAATTATAAAGTAAATAGCTAGTAGACTACGACACTTGAAGAAGTAGCCCTTGCTCTGAAAAAGTCTGCCCAGGCCTTAGGTTCTAAAGCGTAGACTTCTCAGGAGTATGCAATAATGAAAGGAGTGATGAAAAAAAAAAAGTCAGAAATCCCTGGTCTAACACCCCAAATAAGTGATCGGGTAATTATTTTATATGATTTGTATAAAGACAAAAACTAATGTATTAAAAGGTATATATAATATTGTGATTGGAAACTGTTTCTAGTTCCAGCTTTGCCTTTAATCTATGACTGTAGACAAATCAGTCATAGTTTCTTTATCTATACAATGAAGGAATTTGTCCAGGGAAGTCCAAAGCCTATTATTACTTTAAAACTTAGAAATGAAATCTACTAGTCTAACTGAACATGTTTAACTGCATCTTCTTAAATGTGTTCATTGTCTTTTGTTTGTTACTTAGTATCTTTTTAAATTCCATGTTAAGCTTAGTAAAAAAAAATGCAATCACAAATGACAGTATTATTCTCATAGAAAGAATTGTTTTATATTGCTTTTTCCAGACATCAACGTGGGGCTGCTTATATGAATTATACACTTAAAAAATTCTGTCATTAAAAACATTCGCCTTAGCACAGCACTTGCTATGTAATCGATGCCCACGAATATTCATTGTCCATTCATTTATTATTGAGTGATCTAACTTAATCAGTACTTAATTCAAACATTAAAGATGATTATTTAAAAAATTTGCTATTTGCAGACACAGAACAAAATGAATTAGAAAACTGCTATAAGCAGTCTGAGGTAATTTGTAACGTATGGCTGCTGAATATATAAATAGCTCAAAGTGATGTGTGGATTACTTCAGCTTTCCTTTTTTTTGAACCCTTAATTGTAACCTCCTTTCAACTAACACTATCAAAACTTGTCAAAATACTTTCTTGATATTTTGAATTCTATGTTTGAAAAGATTTCAGTATGGATGAACACAGAGCAGCTTATACTCAGGCCTTCATATTGGTTAGGACATTCAACTTTCACAAGTAGATGGCAAACCTAATTTTAGCTCAGTTAACTATTAATTCTTAAGGATCTGCCCATAACTAATAAAGAGTAGCACCATTTTAGGTATTTGTCAATGTCAGTGACTGTAAAACTCTGAACTTTCTGCTACCTGATACTTATTAAAAGGCTCAGCTGCAAGAAGAAAAAATATTTATGGAAGGTTGGATGCCTCTATTTCTCTAGATATTATACATTTCATCTTTAGATAAGCCAAATCAAGTAGCTATAGAGCTGGACTGCATTATTTTGATTTAGTCTAGAAGTGCTTATGTTATTGGCCTACCCTGAGAATATTACAGTATAGAGTCCCATGAAATTCATGATTATATGCAGCAGTTTGATTCACTATATCATATAATTCAGTGTTCTTTTTATTAGGACTGACCAAATTTCTCTCAGGTGTTGTATGAGGAATACCTATGCTTTATCTAAGCAACTGCTGTGTTGTCTGATAGCTACCATAAGTCATGGAATCATCTTTGCTTTCTCATTTTGCATTAGCTACTAGAAGTTCAGGGCTGAATTTGCAGCTTACTCATAGCAAAATATATAGAATGCTTGAGTATGTATTTTGAGAGGGTACTAATCTTATCCCAAGTTTCACATTATTTCATTCGCCTGGATTTTCTCTTCCCTTCCGCTTAACTTTTCTATTAAAGTATTTTTACCTTTTATGTAGGATAGGTCTTTATAAGCTGCCTCAAATCCTTTTTGGGATAAGATAGGAAATGAATAAACAAACTCACATACTAATTTGTAGAAGATATACCACTAGGCAGCTGACTCATATAATATACTATAATATTTTAAAAGTAGTTTTTTAATACTGGTAATTATTTTTATATCAGTAATTTAAGAATACTTGGGGGAGCAATATATGTCATATTTAAATCTGAATATTTAGAGATGCAGAATTGTAAATTATAAATTCTGCATAGGAGAAAAATTAATTTCTGCTCATCTTAGGAAACATAATGATAAATATCTACACTCCAAGTATTTATTTTTAGCAATATAAGAAAAAAATCATAAATTTTTATGGGATTCATAACTGTCTTCTTTTTAAATGTAAAAGATAGATTCTATAAGATTATGATTGTCTACTGTGAAATCATTTTATTCAGTATCTAGTACATTAACTGCTCCATATTAGTTACATCTATCAACCCACATTATGTTGAGGATAAGTAAATCTTTAAAAGCTATTTTATATCTTTAACTCATTAATAATACATTTTTATTTTTTCCAAAAAAAGAGTTTAAATTAATATACTATCTCAAAATGAATACATTCCTTTTGTCCCAGCTGAAAAACTTAAATATCAATACAATTTTAAAAATATGATTTAGGTAATTGGGAAAGGTTTAGCCTAATGAACAGAAAAATAATCAGTCCCAATCAATTAAGGTTTTAAAATAATCTGTAATTTTTTTTCTATTTCTTCTTATTCTTAAAAGTATATTTTATTCTGTATTTTGTTAGGAGAAAAGTTGAAACATTTTAAGAAAAGGCAAACCACCCAGGCAGCCCTTAAAGAAATAGGACATCATTTATCACTTGGCAAAGACAGATTTATAAGAGAGGGCCCCTTCTGTTCCTTTAAGACTGCAAAACAGATGGGAAGTGAATGGACAGTCAATGGGACAAGAAAACACATGGGAGGTGCTGCTGTATGTATGTTCCCAGCATAAGAAAGAGGTCAAGATTGTAACTGCATGACCGGGTCCTGGAAAGGGTCTTTCTTCAAGCTGTTACAAAGCCAAACGCTGTTCCTCATCCCACTGTCAAACTGTTACAAATATTGGTTTGTCAAAAGACCTTCAGTGCTGAAACTTTAAAAAGGAGGCATAACAGATGAATGAATCATGAGAATGATTATTAGTCAGCTCATTAATGTAATTTTAAAAGTAAAATAATACAAAAACTGAAAATGTAATTCTGATTTATGAACCAAAAAATGTTTAAGAAAAAATATGGAATTAAAAATTACAGGCTTTAATAAAGTTATGAATTAAGTGAGATGAAAAGCAAAAATGAAATACAATTACATGTTTTAAATAAGATGATGTATTATGACAAAGTATTAATAAACTTCTCATGTGGAAAACTAATAGGATTCACATTTCATGATGCTGGTTTCATAAGTTTTCAGTTATTATTTCTCATAATCACCCTGTAAGGACATATCATTACTGATACTGGTTTCATAAGCCTTCACAATAAGGGTCAAAGAAATGAAAAAAAAAAAAAAAAACAGGTAACTTCAAAATTAATTTTACAGTCATTAATTTAGAAAATCACCTCTAAATTTTAAGTCACAATTTCTTTTTGTATAAAAAAGAATAAAAAATGAAATACCAATAAGAATACACACACAGAATTATAAACCTGTTTATCTTTTTTGAAGTCTGAAACTATTACATATGTCTTGAGGAGACAAATTCATTGTTCTAGGTATTTAATGATTAGTTTAACTAGGAGAGTAGACTCTAAAACTAACACATTAAAAATAATATAAAAAAGGAAGTCAAATTATATGAACTTGGTTATCTATAGTCACCCACAAGCACAAATTCAAGGACTAAGGATGAACAAGATCCTAGAACTTATATAAAAAGATACTATCTCTAACACATGTTGTTAGCCGCAGGTTTGCCATAAATATTTAGCTAACTGGTGATGTACATCAATGAATTCAATGAACATCAACTTCCTTGTCTGAACAATGGGGACATTACCTCATATGCCTTTACAAGGCCCAAACACGGACAAACATAACACATTGCTCTACAAATGTTAAGTGACAGATACAAAGTTCTAAGCAGGGTTTGATTCCAAAGCACCAAATGATGCAGTTACATGAGAATATTTCCCATTCCTGAATGCTCACCTGGCTCAATGTTTTCTCTTGACTGTCAGAAATCTTACAAAAAACAATTTCAGTAGAAGTGAGAATAAAAGATTACAAAGTTAAGAACTGAGTGGATGGTTAAAAGTGAAGGCAGCAGACAAACATTCAAAGGTTTTCCTGTTTCGAGAATCAAGATCGAAAGTAGCTAGAGTGTATGGAAGAATCAATCCCACAGTTTTAAGATGGGAATGACTTGAACATCTATGAACAGAGGAGAGACATAATGAAGGCATAAGCACACATTGGAAGTGCCAGTGTCCTGTATTCAGGTGGGGATTAACTTTCATAAAGGAGTGATTTTTAATACATGTTTTGCTACAATATAGCCACTGGAATACCTGACCGATTTAAAATAACCCATACCAAAGGTTTTATTGTTACTAACGCTGCTTTTCCTCTCAGCGAACCTTGTTTTTCAAGTAAGTTTATATGACGAAAAGGAAGAAAAATTTAGCCTACGCATATATGAGAAACCAGAAATAAGAACAATGACAATGAACTGAAGATTTGGGGTATAAGAAAGCCAATCTAAGATCTCTTCATGAAAATATGCTCCAGAAATATGGCAGAAATTATGTCTCTAAGACTACATTAAATATTCTGTTAGAATACAATGTTACAGTAGTTACCTCTGGATAGTGGTAATTGTTTTAAAATATTTGCCATCAGTACTTTAATTTTCCATAGTGCATATGTACTAGTTCTGTGATAATAAAAGGAATTAAAACAAAAAATACCTAAAATTCTGGTAGTGTATTTGGTGAAGACAGGAGTAGCTGGTATATAACTCAGAGTATGAAGTGATGTCAATAAAAGGAGAGACTAAAAAGACCTGAATTCCTCAGTCTGGAAAAAAAGATCTAACTTAAGTGAACAAATAGCAAACTTCCTTTTATAACTCAAAATACTAAAACTAAGGAATAGAAGAAACAGGTGTTTTAAGATAAATTAAAACAGACTATTTCATACACAGTAGGTAACAATGAAGCAGAGAAAAATCTATTATCTTAAACAAGTAGCACAAGCTTGAAAACTTCTAGTTCATAAAAATTTCAATTCATTCAGATGGGCAGTTACTATAAATAAGAAGAAATCAAAGTGAGTCCTAACAGTAAGAAGGGTACTATGATTAGCAATTACTATATGGTCCCATAAAATGTTTCTTGGTGTAATAATCATGAAGAAGTTATTTGGGAAAATATGCTTTGACTTTTGAGACTGGTCATATCATGAATTAGCTTCACCATTTCTAAGACTATAATACTTCATGTTATGAAATTTCTAAGGTAATTTTGAATTATATCAATTTTAGAAAAGAAAGTTTGGAAATGTGTAAAATATTTTTTAAAAATTACAATATTTTTTGTCCTTAATACTCTCTCCAACTACCCTGAGAACCCTACTTCTTTCACAGAGGTTATTAGTTTAGTGCAGCAATTTATTCTTCAAGACAGTTCTCTCAAAAAAAATTTTTTTATTCATGTCTTGCTTAATTTAATTTTTTTAATATGCTGTTTCAGAGGTCAATGGATTGTATGTGATTACATCTAGTAGTTTCCAATGACTAGATTCTATTTATTCCCATCTTAGAGAGAATACATAAAACAATTAAAAAACAAAACAAAGTTTAATCCCAAGTTCAAAGATGTTATTTCATTCTGAACTCAGTCATTGAGGAAGTGGTAAGCATTATCAGCAAGAAAAAAAAAAGCCTAATTTCTAGCTTTAATTATGTGCACTGGCCTTGTTATACATAACAATATATACATAAGCACATGATCACAATAACACATAAATAAAACCTACTTTACAATGATAAAATGAAAAATTCATTCCATAAATTACTGGAGAGATCTTTCTTATCTTTATTCTTTCAATCAGTTAAAACATGATTTTAAAAAACGTAAGAAGAATATACTCGTTATTAAGGCACTGAGTATAAGATTACTGAGAGGTAAATACTTTTAATCTTGTACCAATTTATCAATAACCTTCAATGTTGCCTTTAAAATATAGACTTAGGCCATGAAAAATATGCTTGACACTTAAAGCCCCATTTTGAGTCTGGATTTTATCATCAATAACCTGGAAGGCACACCACTCAGGCTCTTGATGTGGAATTTTATGTGTAAATAAGTAGTCCAACACAGAAGACTCTCCCTGAGGATTACTTTATTCTTCATGCGTCTCTCTCTCTCTCTCTCTCTCTCTCTCTCTCTCTCTGCGGCCCTCCCCTCCCTGCAACCAGCTACAACACAAAGCAGAGTCTACTCTATCTACGAAGACTCACGGTACAAATAATACTTTGCTATCTTCCTTAGATGCTTTCACTTAGCAATTTTACCTTAGTATGAAAAATATTATTTCACAGAGTCAGACTTTAATCACTCTTACCTTGAAAAGATGCCTTAAAGACTCCAAACACTGATAACATTAAATAGAAAGAAGTTACCTTTTTTATTACTCTGTAGTAAAGAAGAGAAATAGCCCCATCTTTCCATTATCCAATACACTCATTTCTATTGATAACCATTCCAAAACGTACATGAGTGTGAAGGAGAATGAAAATATTCCAGTCAACTTAAACATTCCTAATAAACATAAAAAAATTATGGAAGTGGTGGACTGGCAATCAGGAAATCAGCAGTGACCAGAAAGAGGGGTTTTGCTAGGGATGCAAGCCCACAGGGTGCTGGCAGGGAGTGGGTGGGCACAGGCCTGAGCGCAGCAAATGGAAGCTGCTCTGTGAGAGAAGGAGACGGGAGCGCCGTGGCGTGACAGCGAGAGGAAAGCTTCCTCAGGACGAGAAGAGCAGCTTCTTTCTCCTGCTTTTTAAGTCAAGAGCAAGAGGCTAATGAAGAGTCTGTATTCAAAGGTCATGATCAAAGGGTCAGTGAACACAGATCATATATAACATACAAGGTATGGTGAATTTATGAAAGAACCAGATCACTGTGGCAGAAAAGATTAATCACAATAGACATGGAATTTTTTCCCCCTTAAATTGGTTATTTTGGCTGATCTACAATTGCCCATAGTGGGAAGCCTGCCTTCTGCTCAACGACACTGGCAGTGTTGTACCTCAGTAAGGTTTTTAATCACTGAAGGAAGTTAAAGCAAGTAGGATGGAGGGGTCTTACCAGTTGAGGACCAAGTAATAGTGGTCTAGATGGTACGAAGAGAGATACAAGGAAAAGAGACGAAGGGAAAAGACAGCTTAGAGATGTGCTAGAAGCTAGCAGAGTTTTTGATGTAGATGCAGGACTTAATCATATGCAAATAAACTTTTTGCATAAAAAAAAAAAGAAGCTAGGAGAGCCGAGAAAAGTGGCACTCAGGCCTTGTAATTCTTGATGAAAGAAACACAGTGACATTACTTCAATATAAATCATGCTACAGGGATTATGGTCCTTACAGGTCATGCTTTCTCTCCAGGGTGCCTTACTCTATTCTGTTTTCTGTTTTTGTTTTATGTTCCTTTCCCCTTTTTAATTGTCTCTGGCTCTCTGGACCTAGGTACCTAGCATTCTACAACCATTCCTTCAAAATTCATTTTCTTTGGTTATGTATACAGAAACAAAATGAACACGCTACTATACATATAGTTTAAATAACATCGAATTTTCAACAGTTACATGGTTTATCAGACTCTACTAAAAGGAGATACATGTCAATTTTATGCCAATTAATGAAATGACCAACTGGACTGTGGGAAACAGGAAGGACTGTCTAAAGAACTAATTCCGGGGCAGGAGGGTGGGTGGTGGTGTACACGGCAAGAATCACCTAGGAGACTTGTCAAAATATGCATGCCAGACCCCACATTTGATTTCTCTGTTCTATCCTTTTAAATTCCAGATTCTGAGTGTCATAATCTTTCCAGGGTTATTTTTAGTCTCATATTACTTTATGGCCACAATCTCTATTCATAATAGCCCTCAAGCATATGGCAGGTATGCGATTAAGTTTAGAAATGTGGAGAAACCAAGAGAAATTAAATTCAAGACTGGCTTGGTATTTCTCTTTTCTACATGAAGAACAACAAAATGATTTTGGCCAAGAGTTCCATCTAAATGTGTTCTGTGTACTTTATCTTCAAGTTTTAATGTGGCATGAAGATATTTCTTAACTACGCTATAAATTAGAATTATGTTTTAGAGCTACTGAAAGAGTCCTTTTAGATTTAATCAGCTGTGGTACATTCTCTTCTGGTCTTAGCTTTTAAAATGGCAGTAATGAATGAATCATCCTGCCGCTGCTCCCTTTTTATCACCATAATTTCAAAAATGCACTAGTACATTAATTATGAAGAACAAAGTTTTCATTATAAAGACGATTTCTGTTACGGAATATGTAGCTCGGAGGAAAAGAACACATTTCCGTCTGCCGTCTATATGTCTAAGTTTTTAGAGTGAAGCCCCTGCACACTAAAATACAAAGCGTGTATCTTTGCTCCTTTCTAATTATCAAGAGAAAGCACAGGATGGAGGGTAAGGGACACTGGGAAAGTGAAGACACACAAAGACCAGTCTCAGTAGCATTGTATAATCCCAAGAGAAACAAACTTTAAGTTTCAAGAAACAATTGCTTGCTGTCTGGGAGATGCTCAGGCATCAAACAATAAAGAACAGTCAACAGAGGCAAGAGGCCGTGCACGCTGCTGGCTGCTGGGATTCCTACTCTCTAATCCCCGGCCGGGCCCTGGTAAAAAGGCCAGCTGTTGCCACCTCGCGTAGGCCGTCAGCAGAGCAAATTAACTGTGGGAGAAAAAAGCTGCGGATATTGGAGAATTCTAATTTACCAGCCTCTTTACGCTACACTGTTTTTAACATTAAGGACATCAAACCATATCATTAAACTACGCCTGTGCAACGTGGTCCAAGAAAAGGAGTTTACCACAGTTTTCACATTTCATTCGTAAATAAAATGTAAATATGAAGTATTCAGTTTTGACTGAAGCACATCTTCTATTTATATAACATACAAAAAACATGAAGCGATACATTGAAGCTTTACTGTAAAACATTTCAACACTCAACAAAAAGTCTTAGTTGCACAATTAAAGATTCTGTATCTGTTATAGTTGGACCTTAAGTCTCTGAGCATGAACACATCACAGTGAAAAGTGTGTCTGAATTCCGGGCAACTCATATTATTTAAGTATGGTGGAATTTGAGAGGGTATATTTTGGGACAAGTCATATAAACAAAACTAACTTCCTTCAATCTGTTTAGTGGCTTCCTTTATACCATAGTGTTCTCTTTCCCAGATGTTCTAATTCTGTCAAAGTTTTCATATCATTTGACAGTTTAAACTGCTAAGCTTTTTATAGTGTAGGAAGCCCACAGGATGATGGTCATCATCACTAATATGTATGTCTTTCTGACTTACTCCATAAAGGACACTGTTAACTACGAAAGCTTCCAAATATAAAGGACCATTTTATGTAATTGTATTTTCCAATGGCTTGAGTTTTCTTTCTCAAATTAGTTCAGCACAGTTAAAAAACCTGGCCTCAAATCTTGACTTTATTCCTGACTACCTATGTGTGTTCCTCAGCCTCCATTTCTTTATCTATAAACTGAGAAAAATGTGCCTATGAGAAAATTTGTAAATAAAACACAAAACCTAATATCTGGCACAGGAGAAGTATTCAAATACACATTAATAAAAAGTTTCAAGTTCTGATACAAACTGAGAAGGAATTTGTTGTAAAATAAGGACAGAAAGACTACAGATCTTAGAAAGAGTGATCTAAATGACTAGTAATGCCCCCTTTAATACCTGGGTATCAGTGATTCTTGATTAAGTACACAGAGAATGAAAAATGTAACTTAGGCTTCAGTGATCAAGAGTTAAAAAAGAAATATAAGTTTTGGTTTGTAAGCAACTGATTTAAGGTCCAAAAACTCACAATAACCCAGTTAACAACTGATACAATATTCATAGAACAAACGATAAGAGAAGTCTTGTTTAGCAACACTGGAACTCAGTTTAACAACACTACCAGTAATTGTTACCGGTACCCAGATACTCAGCTTTGGAGGGAATGGAGAATACATTCCTTAAAATGTCTGTGAGATGTTAGCACTGTTACTTATCTTATATGACAATCATAAAGTAGATTTTGTAAGTCATAAAACAGATCATAATAGAAAAACTTTTATTTTAGCTGTAATATATAATACCAACTTCTCCCTCTTTGAAGAAAGCATTTTATAACTGCAGTCTTATTTAAGTAAATAGGCTAGAAACATAATTAAAAATTATGATGGAAATTCAAATAGATTTTATCTAAGTTAACACTATTCAAATATCCATAAAAATCCTTTGAAATAAAATTCATTACAAAATCAAAATAATTTTATTAAAGTCATATTGGGCATACTTAAACATCCAACAGGTCTACGTGTGACAATGACACTGCAAATAAGAAATTAAGGTGAAAAGATGAGCTACATATCTTATCAAAGTGTTCATGAGGTAACAGCCTTTCAGCATCTTTAAAGATCATGTTTTCAAGTCTTATTTTCTCTAAATTATTTTCATATGACTCTGACCCATTAGCAGTTATAAAAACAAAAACTTTTTTTTACTCTTTTTATGTGAAAATTATCACAGACTCAGAGAAAAGTTGTTAAGAACACCAGAAGGAACCTATTTTTCCTGAATCATTTACTGTGATTATGCCCCATAAGCACAAAGTATTTTATTAGCTACAAATGATATTATCCTAAATAACCCAATTTAACAATGAAAGTTGTAAAATCAACACTTATGTACTACCACCACATAACCTTCAGATTCCCAACATTCAAGGTTGCCCAACTGTACCATGAAGGTCCTTTAGAGCAGGAAGACCAGTTCAGGATCACACACTGTGATCCCATGCTCTTCAGTCTCCTTCAACCCGGAATAGTTTCAGCCTTTCTTGTCTCTCTGATGTGGATACATCTGCAGACTACAGGCCAGTTATTTCGCCAACTGGGCCTTCATTTGGGTTTGTCTGCTCTATCTTTATGACTGGACTTAAGTTACCCAACTTTGGTGGGAGTATCCTACAAGTGATGTTGGGTTCTCTCCCATTCTACCAGGTGGCACACAGGTCTGATTTGACCATTAGTGTGACCATTTGATTAATGTGGTCATTGCCAGGCTTCTCCATTGTAAAGTTAGCCTTTCCCCCTTTTTAATTATTTTGTGTGGCGATATTATGTGATTACACAAACATCCCACTCCTCATCACTGATTTTATTCACTTATTTATATAATTACCAATTTATGATTTTGTTTTATTCAATGGCTTACAATTTATAACTATCATTATTTTGATGCCCAAATTGTCCTAGTTTTTGCCAGCTGGAGCCTCTTCAAGCTGGCTCTGCAGTCTGCTGACATGTCTCCATAGCCTTCAAGTACTTCTCTACTTTCTACATCTTAAGATGCCTCAGGTTCACCCTGGCCTTTTCTTGCTCCCAGCTATGGAAGCTACTACCTTTCCAAAGAGTTCTGATTGTTATATGTGACTCTTTTTCCCATGAGCCTCCTGAGACTACAAGAGGTGGGATCTTCTCTTATTTCTTTGACTTTCCTAACTCTACCTTCATGGTTTCATTTCACTAGTGAACATGGTATATCTTCTTCAGAATATGAGAGAACGCTGTACTACTTGTTATGTACTCATTTTAAAAGACAATCAGTTGGTGAATCTCCCAAGGAAAGTGTTGAATGATTTAGAATCAGGCAGATTTAAGAATGGAACAAATACGATGCATCAAACTTTACCAATGTCTAAAATACTCTACCCTGTACTATTTTAAAATTATAGTAAAACTCTCTTGACTGCTTCACTGTTAAACTTTGAAAGCTTTCTGGCTCAAAGTATCCATGAATACATTCCCAACTGTTAGACTGAAGATAAACAGGGAAGATATTCTCAAGATTATTTTTCAATTAATGGACAAAGTCATGGCTTATCTCCTTTCGTGTGACTGATGAAGCTGAGTCACTGGTGAAACACTTGCTGCCAAGGACATTATTTGGTACATTAACACAACCATAATTTCATAGGTACAAAGGTAGTAAATCATTTCAAGGGAGTCACATGAGTGCCGTCTCAGGAAAACAAGTAGGAGACCTGGCTCGACAGTGCACAAATCTGTACTATACTTTCTTTAAATAACCAAATTGGGAATGCAAAGTGATGGGGTTGCACATAAGGCTCTATTATAAAACATGAGAAAACACACATCATTTTTTAAAAATCATTTAAAAATGTATATGCTGGTAAAATACATTGTAACAGTATTAATTAAGCATAAAATTATGAAGCAGGCCTGGACTTCTGAATGTTTCTGAACTAACTCTCCTAACAACCCTATGCAATAACTATTAGAGGAGTTACAAACAAAGAAGCTAAGGATCTGTGAGGTGCCTCACCTAAGATAACACAGCTGGTAAACAGCAGTTTCGAATTAAACACAGATCTTCTATAAGTTAGTATAAAGTTAATTATGTTGACAAAGTGATATGAAAATAACTAAAACAAAAGCAACAGAAAACAGAAACAAATGTTAAAATGGGATGTTTCAAAAAAGATTATTTAAAGAACAAAAGAAACAGGAAAAAAAGAAATGAACTCAGATAACTAGAAAAATAGAGAATGAGATAACACAGTGTGCTGCTTAGGTACAGGGTATAAAACAGGAAAGCTGCCTACTTTTTCTTGGATTGTCTAGTGACTGTATTGCAATGATATAAATTCATCTTAGAACCTGTTTTCGAATTTGAAGAACTTCTTTCTAGTCAGCATTTACTTTCTTTTAGATACCAGAAAACTCACTGGATAGTAAATTCAAGTATACATTGAAAGGAAAAAATACTATGTTTCAAGAAGCTGAAATAAGGAAAACTTGTAACAAGGTACGCTCAAACAGAAGCACCAATCCCCAGTATTTTTATTTTTACTTAAGAATACTAATCTTTCACTGACTTCCTCATGTTCTCAAGGATCTAAATAAACCTTAATATGCAATGAAAACATCTTAAAGCTAGGAACCTACCAGCACCAGGGAAGAACCAAATATCCCCCTAACGTGAGGCCAAGCTGGGTTGGAGACGGGTAGGAGGGGCCGGGAAGGGGAAGCCATGTTGCCTGGTGTAGGTATGACAGCCTGACCAGGTTTAAGAGGGCGATCTTATGGGGATGTTGGTGGTCTGGCCCAGCAGTGGGGAGAGGATTAGGAGTAAAGCTCAGGACAGGCTACTAGAGCACAGGCAGGACGAAGAGGGTTTCTCCACCAAAGATTCAGGCAAGGAGAGAGTCCTTGTGCAGGGGGCAAGAGAAGGAAAGGATGAGAAGGGCTCAGGGGAGAGATCCAGCATAAACAGTCAGAGCAGGACCTCAGTCAAAGAATTCAGAGAAGGGCACCCTGATTTGGGATGTCAGCACAGATGAGGCAAAAAGGATAGCAACACAGGGTGAGGCACTGTGATGGCGGCCTTGAATTGGTAATAAGAGCCAGAGTGGGGTGAAATGAATATTGGTACAATAAAGGGGATAGAGACAAGACTGGTTACACATAGGATGACTGGTCAAAATAAGTAAATGTATCAGGACACCTGAAGCCAGTTTTCTCACTGCCAGAAGAAGTTACTGATACGGAAAAGAAGAAAACGAGAACAAGCCCTGTATTGTTGGATTAAAATGGAAAGTATTGGTGTCAACTTAAGCTTTTCAATCTAGAAATACACACGATTAGGAATACAGATGCAAACGTGTATACGCATCTATACGTGTGCTTGCACACAGCAGCTTCTCCTCCTTCCCTCCATTGAGCAGGTCAGGGAACAGTGATATTCCAGTAACAATCTAGTTCCCAGCTCTTGATTTCTAAACATTCTTCTTCTAAAAAACCCCCAAGCTCAGTCAGGGGACGTACAGGATGAGCACGGAACAACTTGTTACCTGGAAGGACAATATTAGGACAACGTGAATAGGGTCTGAAATGAGATGTAGTGTCCGTGTTACGCTGACTTCAATAGTTGCTAGGGGAAAACCCTTATTTTCTAGCAAACACACGTTAAAGTGGTGGGGCTTCAAGTCAGCAACTTTCACTCAAACGGTTCAAGGGAGAAAGTTCTTTGTAGTACATACTTTTCTGTAAGTTTGAGGTGAAACGGGTGAACAAAGAACTGGGTATGCAGAAGGTGGAAGGCAGGAAGAACTACTTACTGAGGTCTTCAGCCAGCTGAACTCGTTTACCGGTAAGCAGTTTAACCTTCTTCTCACTATCTTCAGCAAAATCTTCCAACACTTCTTTAACATTTTTCTCTAATCGTCTGACTGTTCAAAGCAAATACAAAATCTGAGGGGCTCTGTTTTTATGACTGCCCAATGATGATAAAATTAACAATATATGCAGAGTAAGTTCTTATTTTCCTCATCACTTTAGGCCTAGTAAGTTTAGACTTCCCACAGGTACAAGGAGAGTCTCTACCAACTGTTATACAGCACTTTTAACAACATAAAACTAATATGTTTTCTCAGAGAAAGTCATTTTCTCAAACTCTAACACTTTAACAGATGTGTAGATTTCTCACAAAAACTAAATGATGCTTAAGAGTCCTTTTCTGACAAAGTTTTGTGTAATGAAGGGAGACTCCTGGTATGTTTCATCTCCCATCTTTTTCAATGATGATTTATTTTCATTAGTATTTTAATGGCAAATAATCATTTTCAGTTTTTCAAATAAATTTATTTTAAAAGAAGTATTCTGACATTAACAATGGATGTTATTACTATTATTTTTGATGTCAAAAGTAGAAAATGGTTCCTCTGTGGCTTACCTTCAGTGTTCGTAAGTTGTTGTCTTAAAGTATTTGCAGTGATGGCAAGCATGCGCTGTATTCGCCAAAACAGGACAACATCGTTGCATTCCAACTGAAAGGTCAGGTAATTACGATTACTACATGCAAATTTAAACATAAATGTGATCATAAGCACAGGCAACTACTAAAGTGAGTACCTACACCCTAAGCTTTAAGTAAGAATACTCAGATTTACCTAACATACATTCCTATTGTGGATATAAGTTACTGAATCTTTAACACACAGGGTCCATTAGATTCTTCATGATTTGGAGTCTATCTAGAACACATCGATATAGCTTTGTTTTGATTCCAATGACAAAGCAATGAACTTGGGAAGCAAAGCGTTTCATTCCATTCCATTAAACAAGCAGAAATCTGTAGCATATTTAAATCCCTAATGTGCATTTAGTTTCAACTAACAACCACGTTATCTTAAGTATGTCCTTAGGCTACCTCTTTATTTTTTGGAGTGTTCACTCAAGAAATTTTTAAAATTCAGCTGTATATAAAAATAAATTAATGATATTTTTTAAAAAGAAGCTCATTCTGTATAGAGGTCTTTTTAGCAATTAAGATCATGCAAAAAAAACATTGCAATTTTTTACATAGGTACATTTAAATGAAAATTTTTTAAAGCTGCTGAAAACTCAAAAGAAAAACATTTTAGGGGTCTCAATATTATTGATTAATAGAGTACTTTCACAAAGATATATTAAGAAACATTTCAACTTGTAAGAAAATGCTCTAAACACATCAGTCTGCTGCCACCTAGAGGTTACTTCGTAAAATGTGACATTAAACTACTGACACCTGTCCCTTTCAAGAAACTTTATACAGTTCTTCAAAATAATTAACACAAGATTTTAATGATATAAAGGAAAAAATTACAATATAGAAAAATAGCACAATAAAAAACCTTTGCAGTGATTTCCACTACGCAAATGGGTAGTTAAATTTACACATACATACACAAAGAAAGAGGCGAACCGAAATATATAAAAATGTTAATTAAAATTACTTCTAGGTCAAAGATGGTGACTATTTCCTTTTGCATATATATCTTTTTTACATTTACTTATTGTATTTAACTTCCTCAATGGTAATGTATTATTTTCTAACATAAAAAAGTTAATTCTTCAAAAAAACAGGGTTTTAAAAGAGGGTTAGTGGCTATTAGGCACACACAGTCTTATAGGAATTGGGATGATGTGCATGTAAGATGCGGATACTACCAAAGTGGTGAATTTCTTTGAAAGATATGGGTTAGGTTATTCTTTGTAACTCACGCATACTCTCTTTTCTAAGAACAAAGGAGTTAAAATTAATGTGAAAGCTAAAATTTACTTTTAAGCACCTAAATAAATAGCAGGAAAAAATATTTCTCCTTGTTTTTGGAACCTTACCTCAGAATCTACAAAATGCCTTTGGTAGTAATAAAAGCCTCTTCGACAAAGGTTACAATGGTTTAGAGCTGTTTTTAAGAAATGTCTTCTATAAACTTGGTGCCATGTATCCTTAATCTTAAATGAAAGAAGAAAACAAAGACAAAAAGAGTAACTGTACCCTTAGGGTTGATAAAACACATTCTGAAAACTCATATACAAAGCTTATTCATTAAAAAAGTTAATTAAAACCAATGGCAATATTGTTATTATACCAACCTTTTTTATCCATTAAAAACTTTTTTCTAGACAAAGATTAGATTTACTACTACTCTGTTCCCTTATGACTTTATGTATTTCAGAATGTGCAGTGTTTTTAATAAGCATTGTTATTATACTCAAATAATCACCTTGTAGAGTAACGAGGGTAGGGATTAACTTTCCCTAGTTAGAGGTAAATAGTCCAAGGCAAAAAGAGGTTGTAAGCATTGGAGACTGGTATTAGGGTATGTCCATCAACCCAATAATATTTCCTTTATGCATATTGTTTCAGTTACCACAGCAATACAACTCCCACCATGTTATTACAATATAGTTTGCGAGAGTATTCAAAATTCCTTCACACCCATGGCCTTTTGTTGAGCATGAGAATAATTAAATATTAAGTAGGTACAACAAGTATCATTAACACTATTTGACAGATGAGAAGAGTGGGGTTCAGAGAGATTACATTAATTACTAAAGGTAATATTTACTAACTAATGAGATAGACTTATACTAGAATTCATATTTCCTGACATCTAGTCCACCCACAATTCTTAAAACGGTACTTTGCTACCTTTTTTACAGCTTCATAAAGTGAACTGAACGAAGTATCTCTTAAAAAACAACCTGAGATTTTTCTGGCTCACAGAAAGTAATTAAGATATGCAGCCAATTTACAAACTAAAATACTGGCAAAGTTCCTCCTATTATATTAACCAAAGTGTCAATGCTCACAGTAACATAAAGTTTAAAAGTATTAAACTGAATACAACTTATTGTTAACGAGAACTGGAACCAATGTGGATAAATTAAATCCACATTTAACTAAAAATTTCATGTAATCACTAGTCTTAATTTCATTTTGAATTTATAAATAACACTAGATGTGTAACAGCTTTACCTGCTTTTGAGTTTCACCAAGTTTCCTTTCTTGTTCTGGTGAAATTCAAAATGTGTATGCTCATTTCTCAAAGGCAGAAACAGCAGATAATCTTTAAAATAATTTACATGTGTCTCTGAAGTTTCTTAATGCGACTGTTTTCCCCACTAGAACTACTTTTCTCATTGAGTTTCACGTAAGCTAACATAAGCTAATTTTAAAATGAGGGTTTGATCCCTAACTAGGGGGAACACAGGCCCAAAAAGCATTTTTGTGTGTTTTTAAAAAATTTTCCCTAAATCAGCACCATGAAGGTAAGCAAAAGCAGTCTAAACTGTAATTATTCTTATGTGCATATTTATTATAAGTGAGGAAAAAGAGATAGAACCCAAAGGCATTATCGAATTTAATAAAAACATACCTATTTTTTCTAAATCCACGTCTACCTAATTAAAGTACATTTGATTGAAAAAATATATATAAATGAGCCATATTTCAACAGAAATTCCAGTTTGCAACCTTAAATAGTGTAATATGGTAGCGATCTGGGGCAGGGGGAATCACCCTCTTTTGCCAGAACTAACTGCTGAACTTGCCCAGGTACTTCACTGAACTACATCTCAATTCAGTTTCCCCATTTATAAATTAAAGTGTTACAATTAAAAAAGCAATAATGAGAATAAAATTTCTATTCTTTACACAATCAAAATGAGTGTGTTCTGTCAGCAAAAGTACATATGATCAAAGTCACATTAATCACTTACATGCCTAAGTAACATATTAGAAGTAGTAACATTTTACTACAAGAAACAAAGATTAAGGAATTAAGTTCGTGCTTTTTAGCATATTTATTACCAAGCTTGGATCTACTGCTACTCCTCGGGATTCGAGATTCTTTCGGACGGTGGTTATCTCATCACTTGCAAGATACGCTGGGTGCTCCTCATTACATTTCAACATCTTCTCCAATTCATTCTTGGTTTCATTATGAACAAACTTTAAAATGTTTCAAATACAATGTTTAGTTCATGATTTGTTTGGCACACTTATAAAAACAGTCTTAATTTTAGTAAATACATTGCTTTTGCACAGTAGGTGATGCAAGCTCAATCACAACAACAAAAAAGAACATAGTGCCTTGGCTTATGAATGCAGAACAACCTAGAATTATGAGAGGGGGAAAAAAGATTAGCTCTATTTGTTATATTTTACTTCAGCTAAAATATTTTACCATCTTAAGTTACAGACCAGGCATCTTACTAGGTATGTACTTTCTTTCTTGACCTTGGGGTATGATTTTAGTCTAGGAAACAGTGTCTTGAATACATAGAATGAGATACTGTTTCATAAATACCTCATATCTAAGAATTAGATGACTGTAAGGACTTGTACTGGCTGACATGTTTCTTTCCTGATAAAATAGACTTAAAATCCATAGTTTGATTCTTTTAAGTCTTTTCATTAAAAATTGTGCTTTAGACTGCTTTTGTGAGCTGTCTGTCATTCTTAAATTCACTTCTAGTCTCTTCTCTATAATTGTTCACAATCTTTTCACCAAAGCAGGAAAACATACACACTAGTGAAAAGTTTAAAAATAAGACTCATACAGTATCAAATTAAGTGTATCTTTTCATTTTTCAATCCTTCTTTTAAAATTGCGCAGTAGAAGGAACTAGCTTCAAATTCACTGATTACTGTAACAAATTACTACCATAATACTTAGCCCAAAGTGTACCAAGCTACACAATCTGAGTATTTATACAAGAATAATACTTAACACAAATAATTGGCTTGTAAATGGAACTATTAATTAACAATCTCTGAAAACATAACATTTCAGAAGAAATATTATTTAATAAAGAGAAATTTCACCATTTCCTTAAACTTTTGCTATCTGGCCTAAGGTAGGAAGAAAATCTCCAAATATGATATTCTCTCTTCCTGTTTTTACTTCTACCCATCCACCTGTCCCCGCTTCACTTGGTGTTTAGGACAACACTACTCTCCCATATATCCAGACCAAGATATGCATTTGTTCAGCTCAGACAAGGTGAAAATGTTTCAAAGGGATGGATTTTTCCTAGAAAACTAAGGAAAAAGTAATACCACAAAAGAACAAAATAGTTTTCAGAGCATGGATTTCTCATCTTTAACAAAGGGCAATCTTAAGTTTCTTTTCCTACTAAATCTCGTCACTCAAAAAGACAGAAATAACTGTTAGACAGTTACCCTAAACTTGCAATGAGACCTGGAGATAACTGCGACCTCTTTCAGGATCTGTGCCTTATAGTAACCTCTAGTTCCAGAACAGTGGTTTTCAACTGGGAGTGGGAGGGTTAGAAAGGTTAGAGAAGGGGAACTTGATTGGAACTTGATTCTGTGAGTCTGACAGGAGCCTCTGTTTTGAGAGAGAAAAAAAACCCCCAAACATACGCGTTGATGGGAACATGAGCGATGTTTTGCGCAGCCCTGCTCTAAATTAAGGCCTCCGTTCTCAAGTCAGCTTGGGTCTTACGCACGCTGCTCTCACACCCTGGCAAGAGGAAACTCTTCTCGGAAGGGTTTCCATATTCCTCCTCTAGGCAGCAGGTCCTTGGCACTGACCTTAAAACTAATTCTTCTGCTTCTCTTGAAGGGATCCCCTATGAGCTGAAGTTCCTGAGAAAAATAACTTAGAACCAGGAATATTTCTCCCAGAGTGCCCGGCAAAAACATATTTACCATGAGATACTGAGACAAGTTCTGCCATCATTAATTGTTCTGGGGACTTGAAGCCTAATTTCACTAGGCCTTGAAGGTCAGACATCGATTTACTTTGGAGTTCATTTGCCTTACACTGTTTGTTTGTTTGTTTGGTTTTGTTTTCCCTATCAATGCTGCTTCCTGTCTCAAAGTCAGAAACCTCTGATGGAACCCACAGAAGTTCTTTTTTAGCAGACCTCTTCCTCTCAGTCCATCTGTAGAACAGAGATAAATGATGTACACTGAACACAGGAATAATCCAACCAACCGTGTCTACTTCGTCAGCTTCTCTCCAGTCCCTTAATGACTTCTTTCCCCAGAAAATATTGTGTATCAGAAAAAAGAGACGAGGAAGACTGTCTCTTTGCTATTTTAAGACAATCTGGGACTCACATCTGATAGACAGCTTATGAAACAAGAAATGCATGAAACTAGAAAAAAGCAGGGTATTGATTATATATATATATATATATATCTGCATTTAAAATGAAAACAAAAAATAAGAAAATGGGAAAAATAGGTGATCTGGTAATTTTTCATTCTCTTTATCTCCTCTCTCAGTATTTCCATATCTTCATCTCCTTTCTCTAATCACATGGATTTAGGAACAAGAAAAGAGAGTGGATTGGATGCCACCTCTTTTTCTTATTCATTACTTCCTTCATCTATGTACTCTAATTCTATATTCCATTCGTACTCTTCTTATTTAAGGACTGAAGAATGAGATAGTGGTGTAAGACTGAATGCCAGATAGCAAAAAAGCCATAACAACAGGAAGGAATAAAAACAGTGTGGGATGGGGAATTTAATAATTTACACATGTTCCCTCACACTCATTTGTAAAGTTATTTAGACTTGTCTTTACCATTTTGTTCTTCTGAAGTGTTCATTAAATGGAAATAAATAAATTCTATAATTCTGCTTCCTGTATGAATTCTTTCTTCTTTTTTTTTTTTTTTTTTTTATGCGGGTAGTTCCCCGGCTGGGAATCAAACCCAGGTCGCAGCGTTTGTCTGAATTTTTATACTTACTTTATTTTATTTTTTTGGTGTTGTTTCCTGGCTGGGAATTGAACCTAGGCCGTAGCATTGAGGGTGCTGAAGCCTAGCCAGTACACCACCAGGGAACCCCCTATACTTATTTGATGAACACAGGAGCAAAAAGTGTAAAATAAAATCTTTAGAACACACAACTAACAGAAAAATCCAGAAATAATATAACAGAATGAAGTCTCAAAAAGTTACTATTAATATATCTTTTGTTCTAATGATATTCATTTTACATAGTTTGAAATTGTTGTCATTCTTTTTAAAATGAATAAACTACTGGGTGGTGAGCACACAATGCAATATAAAGATGATGTATTATAGAATTATACACTTGAAACTTGTATAATTTTACTAAAACAAAAAAAAATGAACAAAGTAATCAACCACAAGGGGGGGCATATTTCACCTCTCCTTTCTTTTAATAACAAAGCTCCTTCACTTAAAAACAAAACAAAACATTTCATTCATAGTTTATCATTTATGCTAAAGATTCATTATATGTTAGAAAAGTTTACATATTTGAAATTACTGAGATTGGTTGAGAGGCATGCAAAATGAACAAAATGACACCATCAAAGGACCAGAGATTTATTTTTACCTGTTCCTGGGTCCGACTCTTCCAGTACAACCACCTCTTTTTCCAATCTGGACCCACCATGTTTTCAATTGCATTTTCAGCTAAAAAAATATTTTAATTTTTATTAATTCATCAAGAATTTTATCACTTACTAAGTACATAATCATAACTTACAATATTCTTTTTTAACTACTTCCAAGGGATATTAATATATCAATAAAAAGTTGAAATAAAAAAAAGTTATATAATTGATATGGTGCATATATAAAAAAGAATCTAATTATATGTGCTTAGAATCTATAAAAAGTACAACTTCTTATGAAGTGCCAATAAATATAGTAGCAAACATGGAAACAATTTGAATTACAGATTTATAAATTATGAGTACACATAACATGTCCAATGTATTTAATATTTTTAGTAGTTATTATACTAAGCATTTGACTGAAAAATCACACAAATTTCAACTACAGTATTAATGACAAAGACCCTGAAATATTAATTTTTTTTAACAAATATTCATTGAAATTGAATGATTCCTTCTTACTGAGAATATACAAAACTCAATAACGTGTGTCCCTACTTACTGTCCTTGAGACGAGTCTGAAGAGCCTCTTCCATAAAATAAATAGCTGCATCCCACTGCTGTTTATCGGATATGGACCGGTCTTCTAATGCATTGTGCTGAATAACCCTCTGAAATAACAAGGAAAGAATAAAAGCTAATTTGATGTCTGTCGTGTCCTCTAGTAATTTTATTCAAATTGAGAGCTTAGCAAATATTCAAACAACAGCTTAATCTAAAACAATATAAAAGTATGTCCCTTCCACATAAACACAGGAGGTCCTATTATCTGCCTGCTTATTCGTCAGCTTTCTGTTAAAAAACCAACAGTGGAGATTTTCTCATAGCCCAAAGTAAATGAGTAGACGGTCTCTAAGATCATGGTGGGGAGCAGGATATTACATAGTTAATTAGATAAAATACAACACCTAGAACCCTAGTATTCAGGAGGTAATGATTCAGATCATCTCTACTTCTTTTTGCCATATGACTTAGGTGTCAGCATTTTCAGAAAAGAGAGGAGGAAAAAAATTATAACTATTGTTTCACTGGTAACAGCAATGAAAAATGTAATGGAGGGAAGGTTAAAAGGTCTAAACAATCATAAGTAAATATTAGTTAGTCATTGTAAGGAAATTAGTTTTCAAATTTTGTAATTGTTGAATGAATGAAAATGACACTATTCTTTCAGAAAGCCAGTCTTAATAAGGCATCTAAAAGAATAAATAGGGTTTTCAAATATGAAGACAAATATTCTTTCCAAAAACATTATAATTATGACCAGCTCACAGATAAGCATTTCCCTAGAAAATTGCTTCATTTTATCCTTTAGTAGAACCTCTCATATAACTGTCTGGACAGAGCAGGTGTTTAATAAGGTTTGATTATGGTGATGAGAACTTTCTACATAACAAAAGATTTATCAGGTGGGGGAGGCCAGGAGTCAGGCTTCTTTCTTAGAATAGAGTTTGTATCCCAGCTTTGCCAACGACAATCATAGGACAGCTTAAGAACTAAATAAAATAATGCTTACAAAGTACACAGCGGTTTCTGGCCCCTTGTAAGCATTCAACACAAGCTGGTTAGCATTAGGACTTCAGGAGTCTAACAATTTAAGACTCATCCACGGAAAGCCTATGCATCGAATTCCTTTCATTACCACAGGGGGTAAAATAAGCAGCAGCTATCCCCTATCAGTTCAGGCTAGTGGATGACAATCTGTTGAAGTTTACAAAAGCCTATTTACTAAGAAGTTTGAATTTTTTCTGAAATGATAGCCAGGAAAGCAATAGCAGCAGGTAATCACAGAAGCGCAGAGAAATGTCAAAGGGTCAATTACAGATTGTAAATCCATTTCTTTCCTTAATTATTTTTAATTCAGAATCTAATTTAAGTAGTCATATAAAAATAGTCTCCTATAAAAGAATATCAATTTGAGAAACTATATAACTATATAAGGCTGACACCCTCATATACAAATGACATACCAAGCTGTCCTCTGCAAAATCATTCCACTTGTGGCGTTTAATACTTTCTTCCTTAACAGCCTCCTTAAGTTTATCAAATATATCATCGTGCTCTTTTCCTTTTGGTTCTGTCATAAAGCGGGAAAATTCTTCTTGTAGGGTCTCCCAAGCAACCTAGAGTTATTGAAAAGAAAAAAAGCTGCATTTACACTACATACCTTTATTTAATGTGTATCATGAAAAATAAACACATGCATTTAAATCAAATAGATGTGATAAAATGATTTATCAGAAAATACATACAAAAGTACATTTAGAAAAAAGTCAGCAAATATCACCTCTGGCCTGGAGATCTTACAGTGGTAGATGGTAGGACAGATTTGACCTCCTGTCGTGTTTTGCTAGACATACAGTTCTAAATTTTTAAAAATTAGTAGTCAATATTTAAAAATTGAGACTTCGCATACAAATCTACACTTCCTGCCTCTCTTGAACTACCTGCAACACTGTACCCCCATTCCTACACACCAGCACCTGCTGGAGCTGAACAAGAGCTGTCCCCTTCAGGTAAGGTATACACTCCAGCCAGCCACCAGACTCAGTTCACTTACGTATTTATTTCATTCTGTACAACATCTGACCTTATCTGCTTCTTCCATGCTGTTAAAAAGTTTCAAGTTTCTTAATGATTTAGTCTCCTCCTCATCTTTACATTTATGCAAATATGTGAAACAATGGATCAGTAACTTTCAAACACAGCTGAGTATTATTTAGCCTTGTATTACAGCAAACTCCTAATTATCAGAACAGTGCAAGGAAGAGCACAGTGTCCAAAGTAATTAAGAACTAAATCTACTTAAGATTAACTGGGCTAGTTGATGTATTTTATATTTAGCCTTCTTCATTTTAAACATTAAGAAATCTGTCATAAATAAAAGTGACTGTCCAAGGATACACAGTGAGGTATTAAAATCGATGTTTCCTGACCTTCAGCAGCAGGTCCACATCTTTCTACTACACCTAGGTGTAAAGGGGAAAGTGGCAGGAGACAGAACCATTATGTTTTTATGACCACTTCTACTGCTTGAACCGGAGGATACAAAAAATGTTAGGGCCAGAAGGGAGCCGAGCTAGTGCAACAGTGGTAGCATCTCTCTAATTACTTTAGGAGTTAAAGTACGGAGAACTGACCTGGGGGTCACGAACATACAGCTTAGGTAGAGTGACTTTAAGAGTTCTTGGAAAGGAAGGCTTGAGGACATTGAGAACAAAGGTGAAGAAGCTAAGGACTGTGAGCAGGACAGGAAATATTTCTGAATAATCAGAAGCTGACCTTTAGTTTCTAAGGTAGGTATGAAAATTATTTTTAACACTGATTCTAATTTTGTGAGCCTCTTCAGAAAACACAGAAGTACAGGACACACTGACTCTTAGCTAGAACAATCATTCTTCAGAGTACTATGAGTGGTAGATCAACCCGGACAATGGTCATCATCATCATCATAAATAACAGCAGCTGGCACTTACTGAACAGTTACTATGGGCCAGGTATTGTCTAAGTATTTTACATATATTAACTCATCTACTTCTTATAACAATCTGTGAGGTAGGCAGTATTATCACACCCATTTTGCAGATGAGAAAACAGAAATACTAAGCAACCAATCCAAAGATGACATAGCCACTAAGTGCTACCAAGAGCCAAGTTACATCAGAAATGCATTTTTTAAGGTACTTTCTTATAATTTCCAGTCTCACCGTCTGGCAGGATTGTAAGGAAATTATTACTTAAATACAATTGAGTCTCGCAGAAAATCAATAAATGAAATGCTTCATCTATTAAACATTTTTCTTATGGAATCTCTAGCCACAGAAGAAGTTAAAAATATTTCACATTCAAGCAAATGTTGCTGGCTTTGTCAAATACCCAATTCCTTCAGACTAACACCACGAATCAGTAAATTTTTCTAACAGTAGTAGCTAGTAGTAGCATTAAAGTTAATCCCAACACAATAGGGAGTCCCCTGATGGTGTAGTGGCTTAAGGCTTCGGCGCTGGCACTGTCAGCGTTGCGGCCTGGGTTCGATTCTCAGCCAGGGAGCTACCCACATACCAAAAAGAAAAAAAAAAAAAAAAAAAGAATAAAATGAAGTATAAGGACCAAAAAGAAAGTGGCTGTGATGGGAATAAAACCTAAAATTCACAGCTCCTACTCCCTTCAGATAATGCTTCTTACCCATTTAATTAAATTATATCCTAACCTCTACTGCTTTATTAGGAAGCTGTTTATCAGTCCACTGTTTAAGCTTGATGTCCACTGTAGTATTAAAAGTCCCTGAATTCATGGTCTGCGCAGCTGGAAGATAGATGTTTTCAATCACATGAGTTGATACCCTTTCCCACAGAGATTGTTGAAGGATTTCCTCCCTGAAAAATAAAAAAGTTTCAAGAACACCAAATTTAAATATCATATTGTTTTTTAAAAACAACTTTATTAAATTATCATTAACACAAGAAATTGCACATATTTAAAGTTCTGACATATGTACACACCTGTGCATTACCACAATCAAGATAAAGAACTTATCCACTATTCCCAATAGCCACTGGCTCTGCTTTGTCACTACAGATTAGCTTACACTTTCCCGAATTTTACATAAATGTAATCACACAGTATGTCCTTTTATTTTGTCTGTTTGCTTTCACTCAGTATAATTATTTTGAGGTTTATCCATGTTGGATATATCAGTATTTCACTTCTTTTTATTGCTGAGTAGTACTCCATTACATGAATGTATTTATTTATTTACTTGCTGATGGTCATTTGAGTGGTTTCCAGTTTCTGTCCATTTCAAAGAAAGCTGCTGAGTATTCATGTTTCAAGTCTTTTATTAACCAATGTCACCCCAACAAATTTAATAATAAAATAAATAATTAAAAAAAATTTCAGGTGAGGCGTTACGCAGCAAAAAAGATACTACCTAAGACAATATAAACTATTTCACAAAAATAAAAAGTTTGGGGTACTATGCAGTTGAATCAATGTGGCACATACAGTTAAGATTGGGGCCTGCTATTTTGTGTTAGGCTATAGAGTCTGGGAAAAAAGGTGATGAAAACATACAAAATCATGTGATCCAGCAGTTCCCAGAATAAATCTCTAGCAGCCAGATGTCCTAGTTTTCTCCCTTGCCTTAGCAACAGGCTATCTGGGAATACAGGTTTCTTGTCCCTTCACAATTCCTTTCAGCCACCTACGTGTTAAATAAATTCAATTTATCCTCATGGCTCACTTTAGTGTCAGTATATTCTGAATTTAGACTTGCTCTGTCCAAAGAAAACTAACGACCTCAACTGATGACGACAGAAATTTATAAAGGCACCATAGTTTTCTCCCACAAATAGCATCATTAGTTATTACAGTTTTCAAATCACTTTTTGTGTAATTATCCTCATACAACCTAGTAAGGTTAAGTAGCATTGTATTCATTCTGTATATGTGTGTATGTATGCATATACATGCACACACGTGTATCTCTTGTAACTTCAAAAGCTAATGGGCTAAAAGAAAACCATAGAACTGGCTTAAAATACAAAAAATAACCAAGATAAGGTGTATTACATATGTACATATCTGATTAATCAATCAGTAAATATAGAGAATTTTTTGATTAGGGGAAGAGATTACACACAGGCAAATTGTGACTATTTAAAGAGAGGAAAGGGTTCACTGCTGAGGAAGGAAGGGCACCAAGATGGGGAAATGAGCAATGCTGAATCCAAGCTCAAGGACTGGACACTGCTGTCTAGACTCAGTTTTGATAATCTTCAACTGAGCCAAGAGAATAGGTACAGTAACTACTTATAATGAATTGCAGTGAGGATGGTTTTGCTCTAAGAGTGATACATTCTTTAAAATACCACATACTATATTAGAAAGATAATATATGCACAAGGAATTTGTTAATTAAAATATAACTGTAAAAATCTCAAGGGTATTTATATACAGCTTAGTTGAGGTACACAGAACCTACTTTGGTTACAGTGCCCCATTCCAAGGAATTTGAGAGTGGTCAAATCTATATAAAATATAAATTAAAAATAATAGTTGCCTTGAAAGAGATTTGCCTGAGTATTTTCAAAAGAACAATTTACTTGCTATTTTAAACAAATTTCACGTAAGATTCAACTGGAGATGTGATTTATACAAAACATATTAAAGGTAAAGAAGCTTAAGACAAATGACGATTTTAAAAAGCATGGAGGAAACTATCTTTCAGAATATCTCTTCTGAAACATACTCAATAAATACGCAATTTTTTCTACTTAAATACTTAATTGGTTAGACTAGAATAGTGGTTAGATACTCATGTTTATGCCTTTTTTTACTAAGTGTTTTAGGGGATGAGCCAAGGCTACAATAAATCACTGCTTTATCAATCTAAATTTTAGTATTTCATTGTAACTCATATAGTAAAGTCTTTGAGAAAAGGTCAAATACTCACCAATGTTTTGGTGTAACCTGGCTCAGACTGATAACTTCATCGAGGATTTCATTTTTAGCTTTTTCAAATAGTTCATTCTAGGAAATACAGATGCAAGTATGATTTTCATAAGGTAGTGATCTGCCCTGTCTTGATTTTCGGAGATAACTAAGAGGAAGGTCTCTGATAGGCTAGTAGAAAGAGCTCAGAGTTGAAGCATGCGTGACCAGTCAATAATGCTCTGCTCTTCTGGTCTCTGCTTTAGGAATGCCAATATCCAGACAAGGACAAAGAAGTGACACAAATGTCGATCTTATTTACTTAATTCTAAATGCTGTTTTTCACATAACATTTGTTCAGATAAATTTTTCAGATAACGAATGTTATGTGAAGAAAGTATTGATACTTATTAGTGTATTAGTAAATTAATGCTGTGTTTTACAATTGATGGCATTTTAAAATCAAGGAAAACCAGTATTTAAATCCCACTAAATTAGAGTACATTGTTCCACAGTAAACACTGAAAAGTTTAAAAAAAAACTGATGTATAATTTTTAGAAGTCTACAGTATATAAATATATTAACTCTATAAGACCTTTAAAATATATTCTTCATATTTTCAGAAAACATTTTTAAACACTTGTTTTGACATCCTACAATCTCTAACTACTTCTTAATATTATGAAAGAAATAAATTATTGTAGAAAAGGTAACTGCTCTTAGAAATATATTCTGGCAGCTCTAAATTAGTAATTATGGTCAAAATAAAGCAATTTTAGTTTATCAGATTTTTGCTCATCAACATAAATTTTGTTAGAGAACAATATTAAATTAGATATATACAAAATACATGAGGTACACAAATATTACCCGGTCAAGTTCTCGCAGGCGAGGATAGTTATTCTTCCACTCAGTTTCAAGGTTAAAACGTGTTGCTAGGGAGAAGAAAAGATGTTCAAGTTTGAGGAGTCATCTGCATCTTCGCAGATGCAGTGACTAAAGGCTAGCTCATACATTTCTGGCATTAACTGAATTTTTGAGCATGCACCTATGGCTCCTGAATATTCTGGACTCTAAATATCTCAGAATCTCATTACTGTAACAAGTTTCTAAACTAATCTCCTTGACTCTAGTTTCTCTACTTTAATTCACAAAACACACAGCTGAAGCACTTTAGTACAGCACCTAAGAGCATGGACTCTGGATTCGTATCACCAAGATTCAAATTCTGGCCCTTTACCCTCCATGACATTGGTGCATTACTTAGGTAAGTTACTCTGTGTCTCAGTTTCCTCTTCTGCCAAATGAGAATAATTATAATACTTACAAGGTTGCTGAGGGACTGAGATAAATAAGTAGAATTTCCAAATGGGAAAAGGGAAAGAAGGTACAGTCTCATCAAAGCAAAGCCACAGAGCAGGAAAGTGTGGGATTCAGGAACTAGTATGATGTAGCTGAAACACAGGCTGCTCTGTCTGCTTCCCAACACATTTCCTCTTTTCCCCCTAAAATGGGGAACTCTGGGTTCACTATAATTTACTCAACTCTTTCTCCTAAACACTACTGTAGACTTTCCAATCTGTTTAAACCCTGCAATGTGCTCACAGCAGTTTCCTCAGAAAGGAAAAATCCTGTTCCTGTACAACAACTGAAGATTTGTAATTTTTCCGTTTTTCACATACTATATAATAACAAATGAATTAAAAAGCAACTGTTAAGGACAGGGAGTAAAGAATGTAATGGACTGTCTAAGGTTGCCAGCTAATAAAATGTCTAAATTTGTTGCCTTATTTTAAAAATTCAACTTACCTTTGAAACTATCAGCCTGTTGCTCAACTGACTCTCGTACCATTTTCCAAAAGCAGTCTGATACAGCAAGGCTTAAATTTCTTGTTGTCACTTGGTGCGCCTTTAGCATGCTTGTTCTATAAAAAATAGTAAGAGCTAAAATATACTGAAATGGCAAAAGAACCATACTATCACCAAGTTTGAGAATGTGCTTGTTAGGACAAGCTAATGAGAACAGTCACATAATTTATACTAGCGTTCTATGATGAAGAAATGTTCTGTATCTGCACTATCCTATACGGTAGCTATTACTAGCCACATGGTGTTATTGAGCCCTTGAAATGTATGGCTAGTGAGACTGAGGGGCTGCTGTTTTACTTTTATTTGATGTTATCTAATTTAAATTTAAATAACCACACAAGGCCAATGACTACTGCATTGAACAGCATAGCTCTATATGCTTGTCAACTCCCATCCCATTGGATAATACTCAAGACTAGGTTTGTAAGAACTATCTCGATAAGCTAAACTAATTCTGAGACAAACATGCTTTTCAATTTCAAGACTCTCTACTCAGTTGCCCTTTACCTCTTCCTTTTGGCTTTTCTGTTAGTATTTTATTTTCTGTTAATTTCTGTCAATGTCTATTTATGAATACCCCTTTGACATCCCTAGCCCCACTCCAACTTTCCCCAACACGGTCAGAGAAATGTGTCCACACATTTAAAAATGTCAGTGCTGATGTTTAAAACCACTTTACGAGTGAAACAACCTCAGGTGCCCACGTTGTCTTTTCCTGCCCACACCCCAAGAGGCAGTTTACTATGCCAGCCTGTATCGTATCATGTGATAAATGCTCTCAATTCCATCAGAGTAGCTTCAGAACTTGCTTATTAGATACAGATCACTATTTGGAAGAAATTCTGGAAATTCAATGTTAAAATAACAGCTATAAACAGAACTTTTAGATGAAAACAGTTTAAGCTACTCCCTTGCTATAAAATCTTTAAATATTTAAACACCAATACCTACTTTAGGAGTTTTGAATTCTGAAAAAATTCTTCTTCATATTCTCTTATTGCTTCAATGCTTTCAGAGCTGTTTCCTAGGGAAAGATGAAGGCAAAGTTCTAAGCAAATTAATGTTTATTATTTGAAAACAAGAAAACCTTCAATTATAATAATCCATCTTTGCATACCTTTTCCTGTTACAACAGCAAAATAACCTAGAGCTTTCATTGGGAAGAGTTTTCCTTCAATTATCTGTTGAATCTATTTTTAAAAGTGAGAAAAATCAGTGTGAGATGTAGGTTTACATAATTTTTAAGAGCATAATATACTATTTAGAAAGTAAATTTAATAATTCTGTATCTGTATATGTTCATTTAAATATATAAATCTGTACAAAAGTATTAAAACGTGTTTCAATTGCTATTTGAGGAAAAATAAATACATTTAATTTTAGTATATTAAAAAATGTATTACTAAAACATAAGTACCAAAATTAAAACTTGGAATGATGTGTAGTCCTTCTGCTCTGCCATTTACTACCTACGTGGCCTTAAGTACCCTACTTAACTTTTTCAAGATGGTTGAGATTATTATGTAATATGATACTTAACATATTAAGTGCCAGGCATGCAGAAAACTCAATAAATAGTAGCTGCTGTAATTATTTCCTCACACTCATCTTCAAATATCTAAATTCTAACCAAGTTGGATTCTTTTTTTTTTTTTTTTCTTTTTTTAAATATTTTGATCCATTGGTTCTCAACTCTTTTAGGGTCAAAAATTGTTTTCTAAATGTAATAAAAATGACAAACTTTGTCCTCAGAAAAATGCACATTTGCACAGAGATCTACCATTCACCCATAATGTTAAAGTTCCTACTCTCAGAAGCCCATTCAGATAAATACTTAGTGATGTAAGAGCCCCTCTTCTAAGATGAGTGACATCCCTAAGCTAATGCTGAATTTTTGATATAAAAAAGTCTGATGTAAGCTTCAACTGCATTTCAAAAGAAATACAAACTCACTAACCTAGGGAAGAGGAAAAAGAAATGAAAGTAATGAAGGGAGACTGCAAGGAGACACAGAAATTTGCTTCTACCTCACTTCACCTCTTCTCGACATCAGCACAAATACTGCCACAGTGGGCCTTACACATAAAATAAGGTAAAGCATAGGTCATGGAGTTAAAACAGCTAACACAGCAGGCCTAAGACTGCCTGTCCTCTGCTGGCATCTGGGAACTTAACTGGTAAACAATTCCCTACATTGATATAAAACTTTCCCTAAATAACAATAGCTTATTATGCAAACAATGTGGTTTATGCTGAACATCCACTTCATCTGGGCGTCAGGAATTTTGGTACTTGAGGGCGCCTACGTGATCAGCCCCCAGTAAAAATCTTAGGGGCCAAGTCTCCAAAGAGCAACTTACTGTTTGGAGGGATTAAGTGTCTTTTGAGATTTTAATGGGAGAGGACTCTTAGAAACTTGAGCCTGGTTTCCTCCAGACATCATTTCTTGTAACTTTTCCCTTTGTGACTTTTGTTTTGTATCTCATAACTGTAATGAACCTTAGGTGTTAAGTATAACTATATGCTTGAGTCCTTGAGTCTTTCTAGACAATTAGAGAACCTAGGAGCAGCAGTCTGTCTTGGAAATCCCTGACAGAGGCACACTCCCGGAAAGTGTCAGGTAGGAAGGAGAGAAATTCTAAGCAGTAACAAGAGGAATGGGTACTCACAGCCACCATATAGATGATGCTTTTGTGTCAAGAACTATTTCAACAACTTTAAAACAAATATTTAACTCATTAAACTTTCACAACTCATGACACAGTACCATTAATATCTCCATTTCCAACAGATAAGGAAGCCCAAAACTCTAAAAATGTTAAATAACTTACCCTCGGTTACATAGCTAGCATATACAGTAGAGCCAGCATTTGAAACCAAGCCATCTGGCTACAGACTCCGCACTCTTAACCACAACCTATGCCTTTACATTTAAGTAGAGGGCATGTCCTAAGTCAAGATTTTAGCCCTAATAAGATACAATATTACTTAGAAATAAATCTCTTCCCTTGATACAAGAGAAGGGATACTGAACACATGTATAGAAGTTGAAGTCACAGAATTTCAGACATGAAAAGGACCCTAGAGATCAACTAACTGGCTGGATTGTGCATTGACTAGATGCAAAAAAGTAGTAAGATTTGCCCAAGGACACACCCAGCTGGTGGTGGAGCATGGATAAGAATGATAAGGCCTGACACCCATTCTAATGCCTTCTCTATTATAAAAATCTGTTATAAAGTCTTGGACCAGTTGGAATGATAAGGTTTATCTGCAAAAACAAAACAAAACAAAATTTGGCACATGTAAGGTCCAAAAGGAATCTATACTGTCACTAGTTTTATACTAATTTATGAATACCAACTAAAAAAAAATAAAAAAGAAACACCTCAAATGAGGTTAATGACTGTGTCAGCATACAGAATTATTTAAATTAAATCAGAATATGCAACATTAGTAGTTTAAGTATTTCTAAAGCAAAGTAATAACTATAATTATGGAATTTTATTTATACCTCAAAATTGCAATTTAGTAATTCATTATAACTTTCCAATACTTTGTTTTTAGTGAAAACCAAGAAAAATCCTACCACTACTCTCGATAAAGTACTTCATAAGAATTTTTTTTTACAACTAATCCCTGTTGTCATAGCTAGAGCTTATATAAGGAATTTGTTCTTTCAAAATAAAGATGTGGCCCTTACCCTGCTTGGACTAGCTACATTTTTCTCTGCCAGGTCTACTTTGGTCAAAACAAATATCGTCCTTTTTCCATGAGGATCCATTTGACTGACCAAGTCTGTAACAATACTGCGTTCAGCATCCACCGATCCATCTGAAAAAAAATTGAAAAATGACACTGTAATAATTGCAAAGTGGATTTTAAAAGCTTCCACAAGTTACACCCTCATGTCTACATTATAGTATGAAAATTTTCTTAATACATTTTAGTTATGAAATGAAATTCTAGCCAATAAAAACCTCTACAATGCCTGAGGAAATTTATCAAAATATTCCCAACTTCAATTTTATACAGTGATAAGATGAATGAGTAAGAGAGGGAGAAAAATATTTATCTTGTATGTTTATATAATGTGCATATTCAGAGCAAAGCTTGAATTGCTAAAGAAGGGAGCATCATATCAGTGAAATTAAAATCTTTTAATAAGACTTACCTTGAATACATAGTATGATGGCATTAGGATTCTGCATGTAAGCTTTGCTGATACTGAAGATAGTTTCCTTTGTGTCAGGAGCCATTCCTGATGTCACCGTCTTAAAGAGAAAGGTTTTAAATGTCATTATAAATGTTGTTCACAATAGGAATAAGATAAGGTACATGTTTTTTATATACTTACACTAATCACTCCTGGTAAGTCAACAAGCACCATCCTCTGTAGTCCAGGGCCTTTTACATTTAAGGATATGGTCTACTCGGGGGAAAAACAAAACAAAACATGACAAACTTACTTTGGAGGGAAGTTCATTAGGAATTCTTTAGTGGTTATTCTGAAAATTCTATATTTCATTTACTCAGATACGGTGCTCAGAAGCGTTATTCTTTTTCTGATCCTAAAAGTAAGTATTCTAAAAAATTTACCCACAAAATGATAAACTATTTGGAATATTAAAAAAAAAATTCTGTTATTTTAGAATAGCTGCATAAGTATCATTGTCGGTTATCATGATTTATTTCAAGTCATTAACACTGGATTCCCACTGTTGATTCGCAATACTCACCTCAGGGCTTACAGTACAGCCTTCTTTCACATTTTTCCTCATTCGGAGTTCTATTTCATGTCTTAATGCTGCAAGCTATGAATGGAAAACAACAAAATTCTAAGACAATCTGCAGTTAACAAATACTCCATTTAGTTGTCTTTTGTAAGGTTACATAGGTTATGAAGTTACACATATGAACTTCATATGAATTTTACTTACGTCTTCCTCTTTTGTAAGATCAAACTCCCGAGAACTATCTTTAAATAAGGCCACGTGGTGAGGACCTTCACTCAGAGTCACCTGACAATAGAAAACTGAGATGTAATAATGAATTTATAATTCATATTAATTCCCACAGCACTTACATGGTCTAGACAGGGCTACTGCATTGCACAAATCTAGGCATTCCTTCATACTACACATCAGGAGTATCTCAGGGGCCGTCAGCATGGCAGTGCAGAAACCACAGAATTCTTCATCTGTATTGTGCGTGTATCTGTCACATGTATTATGGTTGCCTAAAAACATTCTTGGCTACTTTACATCTTTCATGACCTAAAATGCTGCTGCCCCTCTTGTTCCGCAGTTAATATTAAACAGAGTACTGAGCACAAAGAAATCATCCATCTAAAATTTGCAAAACTAAACGAAAATCTTTCATTTTTAACTTCAAAGGTAAATGTAAGTAAAAGACACTTCATTTATTCAACATCTATTAATTGAGAGCTAATTGTGATACATGTTGTAGGTGGGGAAACATGAAGAATTAAATGACTGTCCCTGGTTTGAACCTCACTATACACTGAGAGAAACACACACAGAGAAAAGAGGACAAGTGCAGCACAGAAGAGAGTAGTACTAACTACAAGGGAGTTAAGGTAGTCTTCTCCCAAGGAGTGACATTTGAGCAAGAAATTCTCTAGCAACTTATATATTAACAGTCAGTAGTTTTATGAGAACTAAACCTCACATTCCTTAACTTCTCAAATGTAACTTCCAGCTTCTCTATAATAATTCAATTCACTTTTAAAACACAATTCCTTCTACTGAGATTAGCTAAACAGGCTAAACCTGGACCCCAAAGGATTTTAGGGGGCTATTCCTACAGCTATTTTCCCTCATGGTATTTTCTAATTTGTGGCACAGGGTAGCCTGAGAGAAAAGTTTAAAACCTGTAGCAGTTTCACTGGGTAGAGGAGACAAAATCAGAACTTGGGGTTATCAAGTAGCCATGATTTAAGGTGTCATGGTCCCAGAGAAAAATACAGAGCAGAAACAAATCTCCAAATTCTGAGCCCTATGTTCTGCACTCAATTTCCCTTTAAGGCATTTGCACATTAAGAAATGAACCAGAAAGAAGCTACTGAAGAGGCTACCATGCTAATTCAAGATTTTGGCAATCTCTCTTCCGGGGAGACAAAAATCTGGAGTACAGAGTCCATCATTGAGAAGTCCTGGTAAATGCAAACTGGAAAGAGAGCAGCCCTGTAGGTTTCCAAGAAATGTGTCTGCATTCTATTAGCCTGCCAGGAGAGAGGGAATTGCTTCCTAAAGCATAGCATCATCCATAGCAACTACAACTAGGGTGCTGGTAACAATGCAAAAGGCAGGTTTGCAATGCTGTTATAGTTGATTACAGAACATCTTAAGAAGTGTTGTCAGTTCATTTTTTTTCTTCCTAAATTGGAAGTATCCCAAATACTCATAAAAAGTAAAATGAAACTGTAAAATGTGGTATGTTCAAACCATACTCCAGAGCAACAAAAAATTATTAGTAACTAGCTTAACCCAACATGGTTGAATTCATAACCAGACCCCAAACAGTGCACCCTATATGAATCACACCAGATGGCTATTTTGCAGTTATAAACAGACTCCATTCCTGGAAGATGTTATCATTAGCCTCACTGTCTCATCTTCTACCACCATTCTGACTTTCATTCTTGGTGATTTCAATTTTCCAATTTCCCAATTACTCTACCCTATGCCCACCAGCAGAACTGAAAGAAAAAAATACATGACCATATAGCGTGCCCTTAAATCTGTGTCCACAGACCTTAATGGGGACTTCAGTACAACTCAGCAACCCTAGTATTTGATTTTTCTCACCAACTCAATCCTGGAGTCAACACTCATCTAGAAAAGACTTCACACTTCCCTTTTACTTCAATCTTCAATACCCTTTTCCCTCTCTTTAATCAACAGCTGACCATTCAGCTTTTATTGTCACTGAGGCAGTGGAAGCATCACAAAGAAACTTCCACACGGCCTACGTACTTGCCTCCATTGTAAATTCAGTAATCAATTCTCAGTCTTCATCTCCCTTGACCTATCAGCAGCATCAACCTAACCGATAGCTCCCTTCTGGATCTTCCCTGACTTCCAACACACTGACCGCACTGCCCTGGTTTCCCTCCCATCACACTGGCTGCTCCTTCACAGGCTCCTTCGTGGCTTCGTCCTCCCTCCATTTCTTCAAGTTGGGAGTGCCCAGGACGCAGTCCTTCGTCTGTGTTCACTATCTCTACTCACTCCCTTGGTGATCTTTTCTAGTAATTTGATGGCTTTAAATAACACCTTTAGATTATGACTTCGAAATGTAAGTCTCTAACCCAGACCTCTCTTCAAACTTGTATATCCAACTGCTTAGCTGGTAATACCCTTCAGCAAGCCCAAATTCCTGATTTTCTTCTCCAGAGCTAATTCACTCTAATCCAGATGTCCCCTGAGCCAATTAAAAGCTTTTATTTATGCCCAAACTCTCACAGTCATTCTGACAACTGACTTTCTCTCTCTTCACATCAAATAAGGCAAGAAATTCTGTTGATTCTACTTTCACAACAGACCCAACCATTTCTTATCACCTTCACTGCTACACTTCCTGGTCCAAGTATCACCTGGCTCCTCCAATAGCTTCCCACCTGGTCTCCCTGGTTCTACCATCTTGTGTATGCTTATTTTCAACACAGAAGTCAGAGAGAGCCTTTTAAAAAGTAATGCTGTTATTCTGTTCAAAACCCTGCAATGGGCTCCCATTTTATTCAAAATAAAAACCAAAGTTTACATGATGACCCACAAGGCCTTTAATGAGCTGCTTCCCCCAGCCTGCATTATCCCTGTGACCTTATCACCTGCTACTTTGTACTCTGTTCTAGCCACACTGGCCTTGAACACGACAGGCACCCAACTACGTTAGGGGCTGTGCACTAACTTCCTTTCTGGAAAAACACTCTTGGATTAGATAGCCACAGAACTCCTTCACTCACTTTCTGCAAATCTCAGCTCAAACAGCACCTTCAGTATATTTGAGTATATGTTGGCAGAGACGTCAGTCTACCAACACCCTGCCACCCCCATTCCCCTTGCAAGGCTCCACTTTTTTCTTTTTTGCACAACACTTACTATCTTCTAACATACTATGTAATTTAACCATTTATTATGTCTATTATTTATTATCTGTCTCCCTCTACCAGAATGTATGCCCTATTATGGCAAAAAGCTTTGTTTTTGTTTACCAACACACTGCCTAGAACAGTGCTGGCACATATTAAGCACCCAACGAATATCTGTTGAATGTACCCATGGACGAACTGTTAGCACTTCTATATATGGACAACTTGTACACTGTGTCCCAGCCTTTTTCATCTCAATGACTGCTCAATCTTCCTCTCTCTTAAATCATTCTTTTTCTCAACTAGATTGTTACACATAGCACATAAATATCTTTAAAAACATTCCCTTGACCCAACATACACCATTTCTCTATTCTTTTTTTATAATACAACCAGAAAATTATCAAAAACTTTAGTCTGCAAAGACTTATGTACCCCAATGTTCACTGCAGCACTGTTCACAGCGGTCAAAACATGGAAATAACCAAAGTGCCCTGCAACAGATGACTGGATAAAGAAGCTGTGGTACATAGACACAATGGAATATTACTCAGCTATAAGAAAAGATGAAATACTGCCATTTACAACAAAATGGATGGACCTGGAAATCATTACGCTAAGCAAAATAAGCCAGACAGAGAGAACCAAAAACTGTATGACTTCACTCATATGTGGAATATAAAACTGAAAGCAACAAAGAAAAAACAAACAAACAAACAAACAAACAAACCTATAGACACAAGCAATAGTTTAATGTTTATTGGGGCCAAGTGGGGAGAGGATGGGAGAAGAGGGAGGAGAGGAGGAAGGAGGAGCTAAATACATGGTGATAAAAGAGAAGTCACACTGGGTGGTGAACTTATTATGCAACAAGTTGATGATACACTGTAGAATTGTACACCTGGAACCTATGTAACTCTTGCTAATCAATGTCACCCCAGTAAGTCTAACAATAAAAAAATAACAAAATAAAATAGAAAACAAAAACAAAAAAGATAAGAAAATTATCTATATTTACTGAATCCACTTCCAAGATTCTCATTCTCTTTCTCGGCCTTTCACATACCTTACTCAGAATAAACTCCAAAGGCCGCATACCAGCTAAGCAGAGCCTGGCCTCCCGTGGCACCTCTGTCCCTGCCCTCCCTCACTCTCCCCTCACACTCAGCTCCTATCACACTGGCCTCTTGACTACACCTCCTATTGATTTCCGTAACAGGAGTAATTCCAAGTGCTTTCTGTCAGTTCTTTAGTTAAAATTCTTCATTTCAGCACAACAAACAAAACTCACTGAAGTGGTTACTTTCCTAAGGAACTCCATGCAGAGGGCCTAATTTTCTTACCTTAACGGGAGAACGTGTCATCATCTCCCCAGAGCCTCGTGGGAATATTCGTGCTTGAGCAATCATCTCCAACACGCTAGTTTTTCCAGCACTCTGATCTCCAACTACAACAACCTTACCACAAAACAAATGTTTATTCATATTATTCAATAAAAACTTAAATTTAACTACATTTGGAATGCTGCTGAGATTTTTTTGCCTCTTAAAATATCTCAAGTTAAATGACCTACAAAATGTCATCCATGAAAAAAGTGATAGTTAATACATGTATGCACATTGAAAATACATGAGGTCAGACAATTAATTTCGCAAATTCATCCCAGGAAAAGTGCCCCCATACCTCACTGCTGAATATCACTACGGTCACCTTCAAAGTACCTCCCTTGGGAAGCTAAGCACCTATGCCAGCACCTAGTCCACCCTTCAAAACAATTTGGGAACTCTTTTTCTGGAATTGCCATCAGAGCTGCTGTCGTTGTACCTAAAATCTGACAACTGAATTTGTGAACTTGTGGACTGTGCACTTACTTATGTTGGCAGCACTGTATTAACAAGTTGGTAAGGTGTCATAACCTTGCCAAGGGTATGTCAACAGCTCTGATGGCCACTCCAGAAAAAAGAGTTCCAAAATTGCTTTGAAGGGTGGACTAGGCACTGGCGTTGGTGCAGAGCTTCCCAAGGGGAGTACTTTGAAGGTGACCATGGTGATATTCAGCAATGAGGTATGTAGCACTTTTTCTAGGATGAGTTTGTGAACTTAATTGTCTGACCTCGTAAATAGCAAAACATGAGCTGAATTATTTAGAGCCAAATTTTTACCAAAAAAAATTATGCTATTTCTAAAACCAGATCAGTTATGTTCCACATATATTTTCCATAGCTAGTTTACTTTTAAAAAGATGTTTTCAATTCTATAAGGTTAAATTTCACTCCTGTGCCAAATTTAATCTACTGTGCAGGTACTTTAATATCATGAATTATATGAATATATACTGCCAAATATCTGATAGCCTTCCTTCATTACACATAAATATAAGTAAACCAATGGATCAAAGTAGTCAAATTACATTTAATGCTTAAGACATCCTCTAGAACACAGAAATAATATTATATAGGTAAAAAATATATGAGGGCTGTTGGAAAGTATCCAGCTATGTAATATGAAAAATAGAGGCATTTATGGCTGGATTTTTTCCAGACAGCCCTTGTATGTCTCTGGTTATACCCATGTGTGTATATATGCACGTGTATGTATTGTGTGTGTGTGTGTGTGTGTGTGTGTGTGTGTATATGAGGGCTGTCCGGAAAGTATCTAGCCACTGTCAATATAACAATAATGGTTACATGGCTGGATACTTTCCGGACAGCCCTGGTATGTGTATAACTTCTTTAAAACCTAAGTGTTTTTTGCTAATAGGCAAGTATGTTCTATATTAATTTTTCGCTTACCCTTGGGAGATGATCTTGTGTATTATAACTGGCATCATAATCAGACAGAACATCAAGAACTTCAGAATACATGTCAATCAGAGATTTCTATAAAATTTAAAAAATCAATATTAAACAGTGAAAATATTAAAAACACCAAAGGTTTCAAGAGAAAAAAGGCTGATAAATCCAAAATATCTTTCCATAATCATTATATTGTTTTTTCTAATTATGTAAATACATATTCACAGTAAAACAGTATAAAATAAAATTCTATTTTTTCTTATCCAATTTATTTTATTTAGAGACATAGTGATTATTAAAGTATGTTAATTCAGGATTTCCTAACCTTCTAATTAAATAGTTAAAGAGGGAAGTTATCATTTAATATTGAACAGTTAATATTAAATGAGTAACAAAGGAAAACTATTAATACCATAAAGAACAAATAAGGGGTCAGGTTACCAACTGAAAGGAAATCATCCTCTACCAAGTCTGGTGTGTGTGTCAGAGAGAGGGGTGGAGGAGAAGAAGTGGGGGTGTAGGGAGAGAGAGAGAGAGAGCGAGAGAGAGAGAGACAGACAGACAGACAGACAGACACTGAAGAAAGGACTAAAGCAGAGAAAGAACCACCAAGAAGACTATTAAATCATTAAGAATGATGAAGTGCACTTTGACAACTGGGCAGACTAAAATGTGAGAGCACAGGGGGGCAAATATTCTGTATTGTTTTTCTCTTTATGTAGAATCCAGATCAAACATGGTACTTGGCAAATAACCAAGTTTAAGTTAAGTATTTAAAAAATTCTTTAAATTTTCATTACCATTTTATTTTATGACAGAAAATAATGTTTCTGAGATAAACTCTCAATATATATTAACACTTGGATATGACTTTTCTCAACTGCCATGTGTAACTTATAAATAAAGTCATGCTGTTTATCTCTCTTATGCAGTCACGATTTAGTCAGAATTACTAATACATGCTGGTTAAACTATAATTACATATATTTGCACCACGGCTACAAAATGTATGCGCCATGATTTATTGTAGTTTTATTAAACACAAATTCTGTTTACTTATATGAGATGTAAGTTAAAAGAATGATTTCAATTTAATTTAGCACATACAGCTTGGTTTAGTGGGCGATATTAAGATTTTAACTTATTGGTAATGGCAATTATCAATATGTTGATGATAATAGTACCAGCATAGGCTTTTTCAAAAATTCTTTAAAATGCCAAGGAACCTTCCAGAAAAAAATGTAAACTCTTTTAGAACTGAAGGAGTCTAATCATTCAGTAGAAATACAAGTAAGGCAATGATGATAAGCTATATATAAATGTCCATCAACTCATAATTCTGATTTTATAGCTATAGAAATTGAGTAAGCCTAAAGACAAACTATGTATTTCAGAAAAAAAAAAACTGATTGATGAGAAATGACTGTTAAAAGTATGAGGATTTTATGCACACAGTATAAAACAAATGTCTGGAGGCTACAATTTATGAAATGTCCTTACATAGGAACAGAACCTCCCTGTCCCTGAAGGATTTTAGGTGAGAAAGAAAAGGATGATAACACACTTTATGGTCCCTTAAACATTAATATTGATGAATGCACAATATGAAGTGGCAAAGTTCTGAGAATGAACACATTAACATAAACTTAAAATACCTTAAGCTTTCGGTGATGGATGCCTTTGTCATCTTTCTGCAACACTAATTTTCTCAATTCTTTGTTCTCCTTTTCTAACCGTTCCAAGATTCTCTGATACTTTAACTGTTACAAAGTGATACCAAAAAGGATGGGTTAATAAATAAAACTAAGTCTAAATTAAAACTTTCTAAAATCCTGAAGTCACATCTCTTGACTATTTTAAAATAAATTGTTTCATTTAAAAAGCTCCTATGAAAATGTTGGGAGAATAAAATGAATTATGAATATTATTATATCTCATACAAACAGTGGAATTCATTATAGTTTTCTATTATAACTTAACATTTTATTTGGAAAATCATTTGCTATTTACAAAGAAATTAAATTATTTAAAAATACCAAAAATGTAAGAATTTAAAGAAGCATGTTCCTAAGTACACTCCATAAAGTGGTATTTCCTATTATATCAAAAATTTAAGTTTTCATTATAGGGACATTTGACAAAAATTCAAATTCTTCCCACTCCCTATTATTATTTTGTATTAGTGGAAATGATACAAAGTAAAAATAGTTAACAGCACCTGAGTGTGCATTATGTGACAGGCCCTTCAGTGAGCATTTCATCTGTACTAACTTCCTTAATCCTTCACATGAGGAAAAGGTTATATGGATTAGGAAGCTGCAGTTAGGGATGCTTGGTAGCCTATCCAAGGTCACAGAGTTTTGAATATAGGTCTGAGCCAAGGGTTCAAACTCTTCTAAGTTTTGGTAAGTGTCCATGGCCAGAGATTACACATTCATCTTTTAAATACTGATACAAAAACAGGTTTAAAGACTAATACGTTTAGACAAGTTGTTTTGTTAAGCTAAAGTACATGCTTGCCACACACTTTTCTTCTCAAATAAATGTGAACTTTTTCTAATTGGTCTTCTTAATTTGTATATTATTATTCTCTAAACAGTAACAAAGTTTGGAACACTATTTAAGAATTACTCCATCCTACAACCAGCAGAATACTGATGTACAACCTATAATATCATGCTTTCTATAATGGAAAATATTTCTTAGAAAAATGTTTACGTTGTTGTAATCTTCCAAGTACTTAAGAAATAACAGGAAATCATGTTTCTATTCTTGGAGAATGTGCAACTTAAGCGTACTTAAAGAAAAACATGTAAATGAATTAGATGACACATGCAGAACTACAGGTTAGATTCCACCATAATTTTTTGCAGAATTTGTTCATTTATAAGTAGTAATGGTACAGTACATATAATGAAATTCTGGCAGTATCTAATTAGATCATTGCTATCTTATTATGGTAGCTGCTAGCCACATGTAGCTACTGAGCACTTGCTCTGTGGCTAGTTTGAATTGTGATGTGTTGTTAAGTGTAAAATACACACAAGATTTTTGATTCAGTAAATAAATAAAAAATCTAATATTTTTTATACTAATTACATGTTTAAATTATACTACTTGGGATGTGCTGAATTAAATAAAATACATTATTAACTTCTAAATGTTTTTTACCTTTTAATATAAAATATTAAAATTACTGATGTGGTTTGCATTGCATTTCTACTGGGCATCGCTGATACAGATAACTCAATCGTTTATTATACCATAAATTCTTCACACAGTGTTTATGTCAATGCCCAGTTGCTAACAACTGTAATTGCTTAAGTTGAAGGGTTGATATCAATAGATATTATAAGGGTGGCAGGGTTTCCACTGGCTCATTTCTTCATAACCATGGAATCAATTCTATGCTCTACAATGTCTGGAGATGAAACAACTCTTTGGTATAGGTGCCAATCTGCAGCCATCTCACAGAGATGTGCTGCTGGGCTGTCCTCCAAAGCTCTAGAACAGGAAGTCTCAAACTCAAGGACACATTACAATCACTTGAGAGCTTTTAAAAACAAGGATCACTGGGTTCCATTCCCAGAGTTTCTGATTCAGTGGGTCTGGGATGGGGCCAATATTCTGTATTTCTAATGAGTTCCCAAAGGATACGTGGCTACTGCTCCATAGACCACACTTTGTGATCAATAGTTCTTAACCTCTGGTTGGAGACTGGAATCACCTGGCTGGAAAGCCTTAAAAAATATGAGTATATGGTGCATACCAACATACAGTCAGGTAGGAGAATCAATGCACAGATATTAAGAAAACCTGTGACTCACAGTATGCTAATTGTTTAATTTCAGTTAGATTGCCCTATATTGTATATCTTTCCCTAAAACAAGAAACCAAAGGTAAGAAGTCTTTTTAAACTTTAAAAACAACTTAATTATTGCTTATCATTGTTACCTACATGAAATAACTAATGATGGCGTGGGTAACAGGTAGTTTTACACTAGAGTGTTACCTACTCATTATACTGTACAGGTCTTTAAAATGATAATCTTTTATTATTTATTATAATATTTATGCCAGAAGTACCTTTAGCAAAGTTATTATCTGATTGGTTCTGGGCTTTAGAGAAGCAAAGGAAAAAGTTCCTAAGGGCTCCCTAGAACTGGCAGAGTCAACTCATTTCTTTAACTGTTACTTACATTAATTAGCCAATAAATGTAAAAGTGCAAGCATAGATTTATATAAGGACACGTCACTTTCCTAATTTTTTCCCATAGTTGTTTTTCTTTACAATTAGAAGCACAAAATTCACTTAAAAACAGGTTTATATACATAAATGAAATTTACCACTAATCAAGTTCCCTCTTTATTCCTTATTTTTCAATGAGCTTTTGCATTTTTTTGTCTACTGATAATAAAGCTCTATCATTAAAGCATTCCAAATTTTGCTTTGTTAAAAAAGTAAATTTCCACATCACCAACCTTATATTAGAGTATAAGAAAATGTCACTGGCTCTTGTTACTCATGACAATTACCTGAGTATGCAGAAGTTCTTCTTGAAGTTGGTCGATTTTCTCTTTGTCTGACACCTAAATATTTAAAATAAATTAATTTTATTTGAGTACATTTAGGTTGTACAGTAAGTTGACTTTTTAAAAAGCATTTTTAAGAGTGAAAACTACTGACTTTATATGCATATTTAATCATTTTAAAACAAATGATTATTTAAGAAAGTAAAAAACATCTGTGTTCATCAATAAAATTATCTCATCAAAATTTTATAAGTAAAACCCTTAAAAAGTAATCATTTTCCTGTTGCCATTCCAATCATCTCTTTTGAATGTCTTGTTAGAAAAATAAGACAACACATATGGTTATTATTTTCTTTATAGGCTGTTTTGTGCTCAAGCACAGGCACTTGGATGCTCAGAAAAATAAAGCATTGATATCCCTCCAGAAATGTGTTTTGGGAAGTCAGATACATGTTATTATTGGCAGCCACTAAAAATATCCCTTGGTCACAGTGCAAATTTTAAGCAAATATCATCCATTTGTATTCTATAAGTAGGGAAGTATTTAATAAACGCAAAGAACAACTTGCATTTTCAGAGCTGTAAGTGGTGCCAGATGATTTTTTAAAAATTCACTTCCAGTGCAAGACCTGCTAACCCATACATAATACAGTGAATACATCAGTAGCAATGAGGTTGAGTAAAGCAACTAAAATTAATTTGATGTGAAACAAACAAAAAAATTCACAGGTATTGTGGAAACTACTTCAAATTGTTATTGATACGAATAGCTTTAAGATAAAACATCCAAAAAATTGCAAAAAACTTTATTGTATAAGAGGCTTTAAAGTAGTCACAATACAATCTAAATATAAAACACAATGATCGATTATAATTAAAATGATGTCTTTTACGACAAATCCACATAACTGTGCTTTGACTCTTTGGTGAGATGCTGAAGTTGTCATCCTCAGTCTTTCTAATTATTGTCTAATTTCTGATAATCAAAATTTGTAAACATGAATTTATTTCATAGGAGAAAATATTGAGTGAAAATTCTTGTAAATCTTGTTCATTTTCATTCATTGGCTATTTAAGCAATCAAGACATCATGGCAGCAAATATTTATTAAAAAATTTAAAAATTATTTGCTTATTGAGGTAGATATTAATAATTCTCATCCATGCAATAAAAAGTTATTTTGAGATTTTAATTCCTATTTCCAAATCATTTCTCAAAACTTTCCTGAAACACTTTCTTTTCTTAAAATATGACATTGCTTCCTAGCAACAATAGGCACATACTATTTTTTCCTTAAAAGCGTATGCCTAAAAATCTCCAATATGATTCAATAATTAAAAAAAAGATAATATAAAACAAACTGTACTGCTGTTTTCTCATTCTTGCATAGCAAGCAGACTTGTGGATAAAAGCTTTTTCTTTATTTGACTATGTGTTTGTGTGAAATGGACAAGATTATTAATAGTCTCCTCAAATGTGAGGAAGTAAGTTGGAGAGGAGCCCACAATCCAAAGAACAAAATCTTGAAGGCCAATGAATAAATAAATAATTCCACATTTTGATCATATGGCATGCCATAATATTGTAACAATGTGGTCATAAAAATTTCATTATGCAGATTAAATTCCCAATTCATTTTAGAAGGTATTTTGATTTATTTTGTTCCATTAAATATTCATCCAACTGTAAATTAGTATGCAATGCACAAAAAGTATTAGTACACACTGCTTTAGTTTGAATGTGAATATTTAATGATTTCACATAATGCATCCTAAATGACAATAGAAAATTCAACATTACTCTACATCTTGGACAATAATTAAGAAGCTAATACAATTACACAGAAGTTAGAATGTTCACTATAAGCCAAGGGCTTAAAAGGTTAACTTAGTAATTTGGTAAAATAAAAAGGGTATACGAAAAGTTAAAATGATCTAAGGGTTATTAGACTAGTACAAACATAACCTTATGCCAATACCAGTATTTAGTAATTATGATTGTTAAGACTTTTATAAATTTAGATTTTTTAGGAGTATTTCGATTTATCACTTGGCTGTTAGGAGTAACTCATGCAGTTTTACCTTCTATCTGCTTAGTTTAATGATACATCAAAATTAATGTTACATTACAAAACAAGTGGTGGTGGAGTCAACAATGACACCTAATATTTTCTAGGGAACAAGATGAAAACCTCTAGGTTTATAAAATAAATATTAAAGATTAATGAGAAGATACTTCTACATATTTTCTTAAGATACTAGCACATGCCATTTTAAACCTATCACTTATTCAAGGTCTTAATTAGTAAACTGGCTATGTTGAAGCACTTTACTGATAAAATTCAGCTACTTATGACAGGAATAGATTCTTGTTCTGTTGTTTAATTATGTTCAGTTTGCATTATGAAATTAATTCAAAACTCACCCTGCCAGAAATGAATATCAATGGTCTTGAAACCAGAGCTTTTCTACAATTCCAGGGCTGTGGAACTGATGGAGAAAGAGCGGAATCCTCCGCAGAAACAAGCTAAAGCTGAAAGAGAAAAACCTTTACTAGCTCCTCACAAAAACCAGGCCTGATGTAAAATTTTCTTATTAAATCATTGTGGCCATTCTGAAAGACCAAAATACATATACAAAAGATCCATAAAACTTTCTATGTATGTGTACATATTCACAGGAGGCAAAAGTAGCAATGGCAGTTTTAATTTGTCACTTTATGAACTCCTTTGTTCAAAAAATACAGGGAAATTTTATTAGCTGCTACTAATAAGATATAAAAAATGGAGATCTACTTACATTTTCAAGAGGGTAACGGAGAATGATTAAAACCCACAGTTACTTGTTGCTTTTTAATCATTCTTTGTCCCTTACCCTCTTGAAAATATAAATGGATCTCCATTTTTTCATATCTTATTAGTAGCAGCTACTAAAATGTTCCTGTACATCAAGTACATAGCAAATGCCTGGAAATAGCAAATAAAAATCTTATGGATTAGGATTTTGATCATTATGATTGTGAAGGGCTGCAAAGATATCTGTGTACCAACATTTGGAGGCAAAGTGGAAAAGATACAGTAAGAAAATTCTTTCAGGACAGTAAGGGGAATGATGTTGTTAGAGAAGAATGTAAGTGGTTTTTAAGGTCCCGTTTACTTTCACACAAAGTAACTCCAAAGTGGGCAGGAATAAGCCCTGCTTGGTGCTCCATTAAGTATACCTTAATAAAATGCACAAAGGTACAAATCCTGTTAGTCTCTATTTTACAAACGGGGAAATGGAGGCATAAAAGAGTTATGTGGATAATCCAATAAATATTAGAAATAGGGATGATATCTCTATGCTTGAAAAAGGGCTAGTAAAGTAGGCCTCAACCGAACAATAACCTTTGGCAATGGAGAAAATGAACAGTAGTCACTTCTCATATCCTTTGAATCATCAGATTCAAAAAATCTTGAACCATATCTTAAAATCTTTAATGGCAGATCTATAGGACTCATTTCAAACTATTTTACCATTATAAACACTTAAGAACAACTTTTAACTACAGCTATATTTATATTTCTAAATAACACACTAGGTCATAATACAATAGCTCCTTCACCTTTTTTCTGTAACAAAGCTAAGGAAAGGATGGCTCACCCTAAGCATTCAATTTGTGAGAATATTTAAATGGTACTCTCAACAACACACAGAACGGAGAATGCTAAAGCACCATTTAAAATAAGTCTTTCCTTGGTAACACATGCATTTTAATTTAACTATGGAGGAAAATAATTTATTTTCTATTATCTATCTATGTTATTTATTCAGTGAAAGCTAAACAACATACAGTAAGTAGTAGATTCCACAGCCATGGAATTGAGAAAAGCCAGGGAGTGACACTGAAAAAATAAAAGGAACTGTGATAAGTACTCTCTCTCAAGTATTAACCACCACCAAATGAGAAAAGGTTAGCCAGCAGAATTATTGCACTAAATCATCATGTATAATATTGGCTGATTCCAATTGGTTGATACCAGAACCTACAGGAAGCTAACTGTATGTATGAATGAATCTTTTTTCCTAGGTAAGAATGTACATAACTTCAAAACTTTTCTGATGTATGTGACATAATTAGCTGATTTCAAGATTTCAGAGTATAATTTTAAAATCATTACATTCATTTCATTTTGATTCAAAAGTCCCTTTAGAACATTAACTTTGGGTTCTATCTACTATACTGTAAGATCATTTAACAGCCAAAAGCATGTTTTTAAGGACTTCTTGACTGTACCTATAACCAAATACAGTAGACTCTCAGTTAACCAGAATTCAAGACACCAGCACTTTCAAGCAACCAGCACAAAAATTCTCCTATTTGGGTGCATTTATCCAGCATCTACCATCTCCACGGGTGCCAGTTAACTAAGAGTCTACTGTATTTGTATAGATTTATGCTTTTATTAGAATCTGTTCTTTAGTGACCAGAATTGTATCAAATTTCCAATGCTCTCTTTCTCAGTGGTCCAAGGTAAAAATTTTATTTGCTCTGACTTTACTGATGAATGTGGACAAACTTTATCAAAGTATATTCTTTATCAAGAATAACTATCCCCCAAAGTTAAATCAAAATGGTTTTCTTCTATAAAAAAATAAGAATGTTCTCTGCTGATTCATTTTGGCTAAAACAAATACATTTCATTCTTTAAGTAACTTAACATGGTCATCCACAGTAATCCTTTTAATTTTAGAAACGAAAACTTAAGAATAAATAAATGGACAGTTGGTTACAAACTGAGGATGACTAAGTAACTGGACCAAGTAAATCACAAGTCATAATTCTTCTCCAAATACAAATCCATGGACCCTCACAGGTCATCTAATTTTCAGAAAATAAATATTTTGGGTATCTTCACCCATTCCAGGAAAGTTACATATTTATACTATGTATCTTTCATATTTTTACTTTGTCAAAAATAATTTCTCATAATTAAAGTCTGTGAATGGATTAAGGCGACATGATCTTGGCAGAAATGGCTGACTAGTGCGATACATGGGGGGCCCCCTCACACCATCCGTCACCTTGCGCTTCTGTTGGGCATAGCTCGTGCTGTACTGGCCAGCAGCTCTGCGTGCCTCCTCTTCATGCTCTTGAATTTGCTGTTGTAAGAGAATGAGCTCACCAAGCAGACCCTGCCATGAGTTTACAATGAGGAGAAGAGGAAAATTGGGGAGGAGAACAATGTTAAACCAAAGGGCACAAGAAAGGAACAGGTGTAAGTTAGGGAGGAATGGACAGCTTACAACAAAAAATGGAAACATCATGTACCTTCAGAGCCACCATGTAATGGAGCTCGCTGTACCACATTTCCATTTTTCCCCCTCAGTAAAATTAGATGCCTCAGAAATATAAAACAGCACAGTTTAAAAAGTGAAAAGAAAAATGCAGTGACTGTTTGCTGAATAAAATGAACCAGATATATAATATCAACATATAGTGAAACCTAGACTAACTGGAATGCTCAAGGAAGGAGGTACTGTATTTGACTAAATTTCCTAACAGGAAACTCAAGAAAACAAACACCTCAACCCTTATTTTGGAATTGCCAATATGAACTAGTGTATGCTCCAGACTTGATACATATGGGGAAAAAAAACCAAAACTGAGATTCGAACAGTATTGTCCTTACAGACCTAAATCTTTTTTGGGGGTTGGGGTGGGGCGGGGTTAGTTCCCTGGCTGGGAATCGAACCCAGGCCACAGCATTGAGAGCGCTGAAACCTAGCCGTGACACCACCGGGGAACTCCCTTAGACCTAAATCTTTTAATTCTCAACCATTAATTCTCCTAGGACTAAATGGAAGATACATATAACTTAATTTTTATTTTTAAATTAATATTTTTCCTTGATATCTGATTTCATCAATTAAACACTACAGTCCCTCAAAACTATTAGAGTTTTTGATAATCAAATTAATCAAGGTTTTACATTAATTAATATATTCTACATGCCTATAATTTTGGGGATTTTTATTTTTTTGATTCTTAGCTTTAATACATGAAGCTATAATCATTGTCAACAATAATAAAACTTAATGGCTTACTAATAAATCAAGGGATAAAACAAGTTGACATTTCTGCATGAGAAAAGAACATCGAAGTGGCAAGTAACACAAGTGAAATTTCAACATCTGTTTCCAAATTCAACAGTACAAATATATTTATAAAAACCTTACCTTTAGAGATATATCTTTTGAATAAATGCTTTTATGGTAACTGATAAGTCTATCAAAGAAAGACAATGCCAACTCACTACCCTCATCACTCCCTTAATTTTTTATGTCATGTTTTTCATTTTTTATATTATTATTTTTCATCAAGCAGAAAGATCCAACTTATTTTTATTCAACTTATGTTTATTCATATAGTGACTTGCCATAGTGAGTTCTTCTAATCATCCAAGTATTTAGACTTCTCAAAACATTCCCTTTTAAAAAAGGGAATTCCCATTATGGCTTTATGTACCTGTGCTTTAATTAACATATCAACCAGTATTCTAATTTATAAAATGCCGAAGTAGTGAGAAAATATTCCACATTTCTTAACTCTGCTGGTCTATCACAGACATAATTCTTTTTTATTTATAGCTTAAACACCCCTCCCTAATCCACTGTTCAACCTGCGGCCCAGGACGGCTGTGACTGTGGCCCAGGACAGCTTAGAATGCATCCCAATACAAATTCCTAAAACATTATGAGACTTTTTGCAACTTCTTTTTCAGCTCATCAGCTATCGTTAGTGTTAGTGTATTTTATGTGTGGCCCAAGACAATTCTCCTTCCAATGTGGCCCAGGGAACTCAAAAGGAACTTGTGCCTTCTATCTATCTATCTATCTGTATGTATGCATATAAATACAAACTACACGGTAAATACTCTAATATCTATTATTAAAAAAAAACACTCTCTTTCCAGTAACACCTCACTTGCTTGCCAGGTCTGTTACTGAAGCACTGTTATGTGGAGATAGTTGAAATTAACTGTTATCTCCTGAAAAAAGTAGGAAGAAAACAAAAATTTGACACAGAAAAAGCTATTTATACTATACTATGTAACTAAAGAATGGTACCCAGAGTTCCCTGGTGGTGTACTGGCTAAGGCTTCGGCGCTGTCAACACTATGGCCTGGGTTCGATTCCCAGCTAGGGAACTACCCACATTAAAAAAAAAAAAAAAAAAGAATGGTACCCTTATCCAATTTTGGCATCAAATCTCACCCTAAATACCAAGTGATGGGCTATACAGCTTCTGATTTAGGGCCATGTGGAATAAGGAAGGAAAAGAAATGTGTGTACCTACTGTGCAAGATACACTCCTTAAGCAGACAAAATATATTTATTTAAATAAATGTTTTTTCAAATTCAAACATTTTTCTCTCAAGAAACAGCACATATTTTTAAATGATATACATCATATCTGAGGTGTAGTTGATGTAAATAACAACAGTCATTATAAACTACAGATGATATACTCTCTAAATGTCTCCTAGCTATTGTCAATTTGACGCTGTCACTCTCTCATAGTTTCATATTTTATTTACAGTGTTTTTGGTTTTTTAAAATATTATCATGTAAGAGCAAGAAAATCAGTGATAATTCCAGAAACTAAAATTGCAATTAAAAATCCTGCGAAAACCTAAAAGTTGAGTTTGGTAGAAAAAAATGTAAATAATCTTGAAATTAAAAGTCAATTTAAGTGAGTACACTTAAAATACATTTTTAACAGTATTTTAAACATACATAGAAAGGCAGGGCCCATAATCTGTTTGTTTTTATGCCTGGCACCTAGAATAATGCCTGACCCATTAGATGTTAGAGTCAGCACCCAGAGTGGAGCTTGACACGTCTGTTATTTGAATGAATCAAATTATACCCCAATTCTACCTAATAATACACACAAAATTTCTAGTATAAAATCCAAATTGAGTTTCCAAAAAAAAAAGAGCTTATTCTGTAGATAAGTTACACATCAATCCTACAATCCATTCTCCCATTTGCACAATCCCCAGAACAGACTCCACAAAAATTAAAAGGGGAGGAATTTAGTCAAATAAGTTAATTTGCTGTTAACTCATGCATTAAATCAAATGGTAAGATCATAATGATCATAGTCATCCTCCTCCTCCTCCTCATCATCCTAACAGCCAATATTTATTTAGTTTTTATTATTTGCCAGATCTTGTGCTAAAGGACTTTACATAACACTTTCAGGTAGGGTTTCCCCCTTTTGTAGAAGAGGAAACCAGAAACTCAGAAAACTAAGGAACTTGTCCAAGGTCACACAGCTCAGAAAGCAGGCAAGGCAGGATCTGAATGCAGGCAATGTGACTGCTAAGTCTGCACCTGATACCATCCTGAACCCTTCAGGTTCGATCTACATTTAAAAGAAGAAAATGGTAATACTACAATACTTTGGAAGGCATATTTAAATTACCCTTTATAGAAGGAGTAGCTAACTATGGTGCGCTGGCTGAGTAGCCCAGAGATCTTAGCTCCTGCAAAACTAAATCTAGTCCTTTTAAGGAAAAGTTTGCTAATCCTTGGTATATTAGTTTCGTAAGCAATCTGGGTCTAGAAAAGAACTTTATGAAAGTGAAGATCTCTTTCCCCTTCTGTTTAAAAAATATTTCTAGTCATTAACCTACTTCTTGGTTTGAATAATTCTACTATTTGACTAGTTAAAAAGAACTATTTTTTTCTTTCCCAGTAATACATAACTCTGCTCGTGATATTTATAGTGACTTGAAAATACTGTAAGAAAGAAATATGCCTTTCTATTTGGATTATTCAATTTGCCCCAATTCAAAAATACTGTATCCTATTTCACTATTTGGACAATTTCCACAAATAATAATTTTAAGAGATAAACAAATCTGTCTATTACCAATAGTTATTATCATTATAATTTGTACCAAATCCTCTTTGTTCTAAATTTCCTATTAAGTGTTATATATACAGTATGTACTTCTTTAATGCTTTTTAAATGACATTAAAGTACAATGTGCTCATTATTAATACTAAGGAAATAAGGTTGCCTGTTTTGCCATTCCACTTTTCCTCTTGCAGATCTTGCCTGCTTTTTCTTCCTCTGACCCCTCTGCTTCCCACCTACTGCATCCCAGGATACAAGCAATTTGGCGTCCTGGCTAAGAACCTAACCAAGTATAAGTTGTCAGTTGTTAGCTGCTCAGGCAACTTAAGTTTCCTGAATCTGTGGTTACTTTACGGTTCTGGTTGTCAGAATTTCATTTTGCCATAGTTACTACATTATTTATTACATGAAAAATACAAATTTGTAGTACTTAAGCAACGCTACTTTTTACAATTCCGAATACCAAGTACACATACTACCTTTTCAATAGTTGCCAAATATTGAAGGCCAGGAGAAATTCACAGGTAATCAGAGCAAAAAAATATATGACATTACATCAAATCTCTGGGTCCATTCATGTTGGCATTAACCACATTTACTTACTTTAAATTAGCCTCTCTTCTACTGGGTTACACATAAATCAATCAATTCATTTTGCTAAGAGCTCAGCACTATCTTAGGTGCTTTCAGAGATCTGTGGTAGAAATATCCCATCGACTAGTAAGAATGAAAGCCAAGTTAAATGTTTCATGCACCAAGTGTTTAAATGTTCAGAGTATAATTAATGGAATTAAAATGGTTATAGAATCCTAATAAAAGTGATAGTTGAGTTAGGCTTTAAGGATTAGTAGAAATTAGGCAGAGGAAAGGAAAGAGCCATTTCAGCTGAGAGGTACAACATAAGCCACATCAATAAGAATTAATTAACATATGGAAAGAAAGAGTAGTAATGTATTACTGTTTAGTAGTTATATTTAGAGCAGTAATGTATTACTGTTCAATAATTATATTTAAAACAATAGTATCACTTTTCATGATTTAGACTTTAAAAGGTTCTTCAAATATTTGCTGTAAATTATAAATGTGCTTGTAACCTTCAGAATGACTACCTTCCTTATTTCTGTGATGTTTATGACCAATCAGAAACATGATACAACAAAAGCACAGATAATAAAATGTCTCATTAGCAAAACAGTTTTCACTAGAATACAACAATCTTACTGAATTTAAAAAAAGAGATACACTAAGTAGTCTTGTCACCTATATATATTATGAGTGATACACAGAAATCTACTGATTTAGAAATCAGATGAGTCCATTAATTCACTAAAATAGGCTCACCACTCCAATTCCCAATCTGCCTTTAGGTAGTTCTCAAGGTCTCAAAAATATTCAGTTCACTCTTTCTAATATGTTTTTCCAGGGAACACAAGTTGTAAAATGTCTAATTAACAAAAAACATTTATTAAAAAGTGGTTCCAGTATTTTTCCAATTTTTTATTTATTAAAAATACATATCAGAACTTTTGATCAACATAACATAACTAAAGTCCACAAACGGAATGGATATAAATCCAGGCAAAATCAAAGAAACGATGTTAGCCCATACATCGTTATGTGGAAAGATGTGTTTCTGTAGAATTTCTGACGACCTCCATCACAACTTTCCAGAACACCTAAACGTCTAGTGACCCCAGACTGGGAACCACAGGTAATCACATCGTCATGTTGTTCACTCTGTCTGACTCAAGCCAAACAATCTGACATCTGTGTTCCCTCAACTTCCCGACACTTTCACTTCAGCTGACTCTGAAAGGTCCTAACTGTTCCTCTACTTGCCAGCACTTCTCCAGATGTGTTCTCCTATTAGAAAGCACAAACCTTTTTTTTAGTTCTAGTTGTAGAAATGTTTTTAATTTATTACTGTTTTTTTTTCATCTGATTCACATTTACTTTCACATTTCTAGAGTCTAGCCAGAAACTTAGGTACAAACCAGACAACCATTAAGCTAAGGCATGACTGCTTCAAACCCTGAATACAATTTTAAATCTGGGGCTCTGAGATACCAGACTGAACTGATCAAAAAGGTATCAGCTAAACTCTGGATGCCATCCTACTACTTCTAATCACTACCCAAAATTTCAAACTTGAATATTTTTGAGAACTTCAGAGTAATTTCAAAAAGGCTAGGACTAAGCTAAGGTCTCTCCTTACATTAAACCATCAGATTGTAGCCAGATCTCTTAAAATCAGTTTGTCCACATCTTGTCTGAATGGTTTATTATTCTCAAGCAAGTATCATAGGTAACAGTCAAGCCTTAAAAACATATTGCTGCATAGTAAAAGAATTAAAAACATTATTTGAGTCTGAAAATGCTTTTTCTGTATAGTGAATTTTTATATTAGCATTTGCTATAATGTGACTTAGCCTATAAGGAAAGCAGCTTAATTACTGCTCTAGATTTAGTATTTATAACAAATAGTTGGAAATAATAATTGGTGATATTTTTAATGAGAAAAATAATCACAAAAAATTAAGACAAAATTAAAAGAAAATAGTCTACAAGGGCATTTAGTTTTCAAACAAGCAACGAAGTAAATTATAAAACAAAGCAATATATTTTCCTTCATATGTATTGTATAAAATCAAAATTGTAAATGTAATTAAATTCTCAGAGATCCATTCTCTTGTTTCTTATATATTGTAGAGTTCCTGATCATTTATTGATCATTCATCATCTTAGTAGAATTTTAAGGGAATTATCTGAGTCAGGCCTTGAAATAGGTCTCTCATTCACTAAAGCGATCCCAAGCCTTATCAAAGAAAAGCAGAGACACAGACCTCCCCTAACTGATCTAGGCAACAAAAAAACCTTGTCTCTAGAAAACATATGACCATATCTATAACAGCAGTTCCTTTTCTCCCCAGTAAGATTAGCTCCTCTTTGTATAGTAAGTCTACCTGCATTAAGGGCCAAGGCCTTGGCTCAAAATAAATTGTGCATAATAGGCTAATTTGTATTCAAATTTTTCTCCTCAGTAGCATGAATAATTAAGGGTGTCCCTTGGTTATGATAAAGCCAATGGAAAAGGTATCAAAAAAGATCAAGTTAAAAAGCAAGCAAACACACACACACACACACACACACAGAGAGAGAGAGAGACAGACAGACAGACAGACACACATTTTGAAATACATCTTCTCCGAGAGCGAGAGAGAGAGAGAGAGAGAGAGAGAAGAGAGAGAGAGAGAGAGAGAGACCGAGACCGAGACCTCTGAGACCGAGACCGAGACAGACACACATTTTGAAATACATCTTCTCCAAAAGATCAAGTTAAAAGGTAAAAGAAAACAAGAACTTTTGAAATATAATAAAAACAGAATTTCATGTAAAAAATTCAAAGCTGAAGGACAGGGAGAAAGAAAGAAACCTACACATTGCAATTATTTTCTTCCAGCTTCCTAAATAAACATAAAAGGATTTCCTTTCAATGTGTTAAAACCATAATAACCTTTAGTATAAAAGCTACATATTTCGTATTTAATTTTAAAATGTTCATAGAGTATTTTCCTAGATATCTAGATGTTATTTTTTTTAATTTTCAAGGAATCAGTTATCTTACCAATTCCAAAATATGAAAAAAGACTAAGTAAATATCAGATTAACATGTGAATATAAATACAGAGCAATGAATGTTATTCTACTTAAGCAATTCTCCTAAAACTTTCATATGGATTTTCTTAATGCAAGTGCTGAAACTGACAAACCAAACCCTAAATGATCCCATAATTTTGTTGACGATCAATGTAATAATTAATTTATCCCCTAATGACCTTGTTCTTACTTCCTTAATATTTCCCCTAAGTGTATGCATAAAACACTGGTCCCTAAAAGATAGCTGAAAAAGGGTTCTGTTGCTAAATAAATCTAGCAAATCCTGTACACTTTTGACTTCTCCTGGAGCGAGCTTCACAATACACATGGGTACATTAAAGTCTGAGAAATTCTAGGGAAAAAAGAAGCCTCCTTGTTTTATTTATACCAGCTTTTCCCATACATAGTTTAACAACAAAACCCTTTGTTGGGGACAAACCCATGAAATTAATATTTCACAGAATATATTTGAAGGAAATGAGTTTTGCAATTATATTTCCAAAACTGCTGTATAGTAATTTGCATTTTGTACCAAGATTAGTATCAATATTGAATGTTTTATATTTGCTCCTCAGTTGTTACCATTTTCAAATCTTCCATGTAGGTAAAAACTTTTTAAAATAATTCAAGACTACCTATGTGAAGAATTCTCCTTTATACTTACCTTTCTAAAATGCTTGTCACCTTCAGGTCCATGATCTGTTGCTCTAAATGTAGTTTCTCCAGATGAGCCTTAAAGATAAATATGCAGTCCTTTAAATTCTCCAGTGATGTCAAGAATCTAAACTAAATTCCAAATTATGTTTAATCAATTAAAAGGTAAATAGATTTTTAGAGCAATTATCACTTCTTTAGAAAACTATTCTTATTTTAAGAAACATGCTGATAACCTACGCATAGAAATTTTTTTTAAAGAACATTTAACATATTTTTAAAAACATCACTGAAAATTACAGTAAAAAATAAGACAATCTTTGATAAGAATTATTTTACATGAGAGTACTTACTATTCGGCTTTATACCACTGCCATTACAGAGTACATACAGTAAAAAAATAAATTTAAAATGTCAACTATGACAGGACAGATGAGACAAACTAAAATTACTTTTCATTTCAACATCAATCAGATCAATTTCAAGAAAATATTCTGGTAAAGTAGACTTTTCTTTAAATAGCTTTAATCTTATAATACAGATACATATTTAGGAATTTTAGTTTTACCACAAAATAATTGTTTTATTATTTCCACCTAAAGGAGAATGAATTTGCCCAATATAATTCGGGGTTTTAAAGTTCAGCATAAGCAGCATTATAAATTTGGTCTGCAATTTTATTTGCAACTAGTTTATTAGAAGCATTTAAAAGGCATGTTAAGGTCAGCAAAAATGTCTGTTTACACACCTAACAAGAGAAGCAGATCAGAAGCTCCTATGACTTCACTAACCAATTTGTGACCTGTGAAAAATCAGCAAAAAGGGAAATAGAAATGTAAACCTTTACAGAAATGAGCAAACAAATATGTCTGAGATCTCAGATGTATATCATAATAGGACAGGAATTGGGCAAATACACCAGGATTATCCTTAGTAAATTCTACTCATTGTTGTCTGCCATAATTAAATTTTTATAAAATCACCAAATTGGCTCAAACCAATTATGAAAAGCAAACATATAGGTAGTCTCATCTACTTGTCAAGAACAAGTGTTATTTATTCCCTCACTGACTAAAGAGTAGCTTAAGTTCTTGCAAACTTTCATTCTGTGGGCTAAACAAAAATTAAAATCATTGCACAACAAAACTCTGTGTTTATCTTTTTTTCAAAAATCTGCTTTTCATTTGTATTAAATGTTTTCATTTAAAAGATGAGAATAAACAAATGAATACATCTAATTATTTTTCCTCTGTGGCTCCTGACATTTTAAATGAGATCAAACACAGGTCCTTCCTTACCTGTGGTGAAAAAGTCCTTCAATAAGCTGAGGCTTTCAACAATTTTGTCAAAGTCAGGTGCCAACTTTGCAAGGTCCTCTGAATCAGGAAGGGCTTTTCTAATTTTCTCTGGAGAAGACAAAAAAAAAAATTATTCTCAAAATAAGAATATGATTATTAAAACATTAATAACATTTAAATAATCATCATATATAAATGTAAATTAAAATCTTTTCCCATTTTTTCCCTATTACAACTACAACCGGTATACAGATCTGAAACAATATATTATTCTGATGATACAAGTCATTAAAAAAATAAAAGACCAGACCTACGGTTTAGGCGGAGACTTGTGATTTATAAGTTAAATGTCTTGAGACAGAAGCACTGTATTAACAATATTAACACTGGATTGGAATCAGAAGTACTTTTGGGGAGAAAGTCACAGCAAAGAGGCAAAGAATCAAAGAAAAACAAGAAAAACATCTCTTATAACACTAAGTCTAACTGAAAAAAGGGATCAGATTCCAGTTCAATTCAAGGACAGAATTCTATTACTTTTCTCCCTCCTTTCATAGTGCCTAAGAAGATTCAAACTTATTATCATATCAGAAATAACTACCTAAGAACCCAATGTAAGCTTTTATTTTATTTTAGCTAGCTTTATTTATAAAATGGTCAAAGCATTTATTTTTGTTTAAAAACACTCAACAATTTTGCCCATGTGTGGTACAATTTTATAGTCTTCTGAATTAGGAAGGGCTTTTCTCTTGTTCTCTGAAGTCCAAAATACACAAATATTCTCAAAATATGAACATGTGCCTAGTATTCTAAGTGCTATAAAAGCATTAACTTGTTTAATCTTCAGAGCAATTTCAAATAGGTATTCTACAAAATGCCCATCATCAACCCCATTTTACAGCTGAGGAACTGGGGCCCAGAGTTTAAGCCCAGCCAGTGTAGTTTCAGAATCCAGGCTCTCAGTCACTACACCATGGTACTGGCAAAGACGTTAAGTTAAAAAGTTCTCCTCATGAATATTAGAAAAATAATTTGAAAAAGTACTTTTTCTACAAATACCTATGTCAATACAACACAGTTTTAAGAAAGTGCTATGTGGAGTTCCCTGGTGGTGTAGTGGCTTAAGGCTTCGGTGCTGTCAATACTGTGGCCTGGGTTTGATTCCCAGCCAGGGAGCTACCCACATTTAAAAAAAAAAAAAAAAAAAAAAAAAAAAAAAAAAAAAAAAAAAAAAAAAAAAAAAAAAAAAAAAAAAAAAAAAAAAAAAAAAAAAAAAAAAAAAAAAAAAAAAAAAAAAGTGCTGTGAATAAATGCATGTAGAGATTAATTCCATCCCCATGTACACCCAAGCTAAGAAATAAGTCTAAAAAGGAGACTGAGGAAAGTAATTCCATCCAAAAAAATGTTTAAAAAGATCACCATGACTTACTGGCTATCACAGTTATCAAATATACTTTTTCTCACCTACCTACTATTAGAAAAAGGGGGGCAATGGCTGGGAGAAATCACTCTGAAAACTAGCAGACTTTTAAGGAATGAGAAAGAGGTAAGCAAGGTATCCAATCAAAAAGAGCTAATTAGGTGGTTCACGGTGCATCTATTCTGGGTAACATGCAACATCGAAAATGACTGTACACCTGAAACCTATGTAATTCCTGCTAACCGATGTCACCCCAATATGTCTAACAATGGAAGGCTGCTGGGCAGTATGGAAAATGCTGACAAAATGTGTTAGGTAGCAAAAAATAAGATACCAAAGTTCATGTTCACTACAATTATACAATTTTTAAAAAGGAAACTAAAATATTAACCACATACACAGAGTAGATACAAGCATTATAAAAGGCAATGCTCCATAAGGAGAGGGCAGCTATTAAAGTTAAAAGCTATTAAAGCAGTTAAAGTGATGAACTAGTGGAGATATGTTTTTCTTATAAAGTTTTTCTTTGATATTCTATTATTTTTACCATTAAAATAAAACTGCTATTTATTAAACTCATGAGTTAGGAAACTATCTCAACACAACTAGTTCTCTTTCCTAAAGATATGACCAAAAAAAAGTAATTTAATGTTGATGATACAAACCTAAATCAATATACTCATCAATCTCCCACACAATGTCAGGCACAATCCATTTATAGTCACTAAGGTCTGGTATCATATCTTTCCATTGATCAAAAGTCTAAAAGATAAAAAAATATGCCAATCAAATGCTATGAATGCCATGTAAAAATATTTTAATTTATTTAGTTAAAACACGTTAATTTACTAAGTGTGATATACTATATTCAAAACTTTTAGAAACAAAGTGGCGTTAACTCTTTTCAAAACAAATTAGCAGGCAAGCATATGAAAATAAAAATGTTCCTTTACTGAATATAGAAAATATAAAAGTTCAAAATATATTCCTATTTCAAATAGGTTTCATGATTTGGCTTTAAACACCAGGGTGGAACAAAAGGAAGAGAGACCAAGAGTCAGGACACCTTGCCTTTGGTCCCAACCAAGTAGTAGTTACATGAATAGATAGGACATTTAACTTTCCTATCTATGCTCCTAAACAGCAAAGTTGAAAATTCAAACCAAGATGTTCTCACTCTAGCACAGTGCTCCTTCCAGTAGGCCATATTTATCTTCTATAATCATAACTAAGATTCAAAGGCACTTTCTTATTACAATTCATACCATTAAAACAATCTAGCATATAATAGAGACACACAATAAAAGTTTAAACATCAAATTATTTTTTATTGCACTAAAGAAAAACTATTTATGCTAGAAAACTTAAGATGATCATGCTGAACTGAAAGACAGTAGGAAAATTAAACTCACCTTTTTGGCTGTGTAGCCACCTCCAACAGCAGATCCCAGTATGAGATATCGAAGTTTTAAGAGTCTCGTTGCTAATCTTGCAGGCCAAAAATTCCTACGGGCCTCGTAACCATACTTAATTGGAGAAAGTTTCCATTTACGTAAAGGAAGGTTAGTTAGAGAGGAGAACTGCTGAAATGATGTCCTGAGCTGGGGTCTTTGAAGCTTTAAGTTAAGATGATGTGAATGATAAATACTTCGTGAAACCAGATGGAGTTTTTGTAGAGGCAAACTTCCTTTGATTCCAGAGCTATGTTTCACTAAGGATTGGCAGACTTCACTGAAAGAAAAATGGGTATGGTAGAACGATCACACAGGGTAATAATACAAGGGAAATTACATGAAAGAGCAATATACATACTAAAGGGAAAACACACCTATGTGGGGCACACATAGCCAACCACACTATGTCATCCAATAGCTCACATTTACTAATAATTTGCTATGTGCCAGGCACTGTTGCAGCACATGCTACCTCACTGATCCTGCTAATAATCCTGCAATGAATTACCCTCATTTTACATAAATAACTTGCCTAAGTGCACACTGATATAAGGAGTAAAGGGAAGATGCAAACTCAGGTAGTGGGACTCCAAAGCCTGTCCTCTAACTTACTATATGAGGGCTGTCTGGAAAAAATCCAGCCATAAATGACTCTATTTTTCATATTACATGGCTGGATATTTTTCCAGACAGCCTTTGTATGTGGGCTATGATCCTGGTCCAAGGAATTTTAGCTGAAAAGAAATAAAGTGGAGGCTTATTTTATTAATGCTATTTTCACTGTAAGTACAAGTTGAAAACAAAATGTACACAAACTTCTGTTTTCAAACACAAAAACTCCAGCAGCTTAGAACAGCTATTCTCTGCCCTCTCATCTATGTCTCACATTTGTGTGATAGCCCAGGGATGGAAATTAAGGCAAAATCATTAACATTTCAGGCACCTGGCTCCCCCCAAAAATGAAAGTAGCAAAAACAAACTAACCAAATACCCCAAAGAGAAGACAAATCTAAATGTACGAGTTACCATCTGAACTCTTCTCTCTTCTCCTTCCAACGACCACATGCCTGATTATTCATCGTATTCAACACACACTCATAGTGCTTTCTGTAGACCAGGTCCAGTTCTAAGCAATTTTAAAATACTAATTTATTTAATTACATGGACTAGAAACTTCCTAAGGAAAAAAAAAAATCAAGGAAGACACAAACAATTTGTGAAGAAGGATAGTGAGAGAAAGGCAGTATCGTATCTAAATACCAGGCATTATGCCAAATGTATTCACAGATGCTACCATTAACTCTCAGAAAAACCCAATAAGGTAAGTACCCTTACTTTACCAATTTGCTTTTTAAAACTGTCTTGCCCAAGGTAGAATGACTAGTAAATGGTGAAAGGGGGATTGAAACTCAATTCAGTCTGACAATAAAGCCCAGATTCTTTCCACAAGAGACATTAGTGGGTAAGAGTGTGGAGAGCAATGGATATTCATACAGGTGCAGCCTCAGATAGAAGGCTGTGGGGACATTTTGGAGCACCTGTCACCTGCTCTGGAAACCTCACTGGGCCTTGCTCTGATTTAAGACTCTATAGAACTCTTCAACTTAGGAAACCTGAGGGAAATAGGATTTAATAGAAGAAAATACACAATGTAAGTTTAGGCATGGAGCCCTTATGTAATTCTACATGTAAAGGTATTTCTGGTCACAAAAACATTACTTTCTTTTTAGAAGTTGATAAACATTCTGCAAAAATTTTTAAAGCTTTGACACTAAGATAAATCATAATTTCCTCCATCTTACAAAAAGTAAGTTCTTTCATTAACCAAGAAATTAAATTCTGACCTCAAACTGAGAATATATAAAAAGCAAAGTCCCCATTTTAGCTTCAAAATGGGCTCTATCCCAGCAGTCATACACATATGAAAATTAATCACAAAACAAATGCCTCTACGTCAAAGGAGCAGAAGAGACAGTTAAGTGGTACAAGTTCACAGGAAAGTGACTGGTCCCTAGAGGTTAAGGTACACGATGAAAATTTCCCAGAAAAAGTAAAACTTTATTAGGTGGGAAGAGTTAATAACGGAAAAAGAAATTCCAGATAGGGAGAAGGGTACAGAAGTAAGACAATACAAAGGCAAGACACCTAATGGACTAGCAAAGAAGGTTCACTGTGGAGGTGAAACTGCAAAGGTGGTCTCAGAACAGGCTCCGGCGCCACTGAACATCAGCCTGACTTTCAACTTTATTTTCCTGCCACTGAAAATTTCTGAATAGAATAATATTAAACCATAATTTAAAAAGATATTAAAGGCAATGTGCTATAGACTGAATGCACCCCCCCTCATTAATATGTTGAAGTCTAATCCCTAATGTGATAATATTTGGAGGCAGGGTTTTGGGGGGTAATTAGGTTTGTACATAGTCAAGAGGATAGAGCCTCCACAATGGGATTGGTGCCTTATAAGAGGATAAAGAGAACAGAACTCACTTTCTCCCCACCAAGTGAGGACAGTGAGAAGATGGCCATCTATGAACCAGGAAGCAGGCCAGACACCAAATCTGCTGGCACCCTGATCTTGGACTTAGCTTCCAGAACTGTGAAAAATAAACCCTCCAGTATATGGTAATTTGTTATAGCAGCTCAAAATCACAAAGCTACAATGTTAGATCAGAAGATAGTAAGTAAGGGGCTCTCAACGCCACGCCCTGGGTTCAATTCCCAGCCAGGGAACTACACCACACACACACACACACACACACACACACACACACACACACAAGATAGTAAGTAAATCAGAAGGGAAGAGAAGAGGTGATCTTATTTCGGTTGCCCAGCTATGAGAGAAGAAACTAAAGGGAGGTGGCAACAGGGAGAAAGGAAAGGGGAAGGCAGGTAATAGAATGACAGACTGGACATGGGAGGAGGGCAAAGAGGAATAAGTAACAACCATGAGATTTTAGCTGGGACAACTAAAGTTACCACTTACCAATATCAAAAACTCAAGAGGTGAATCAACTTTGGGCATAGTTCATGGTTCCATAACATTTAGCTCAAACTTCTTTCAACTCTATTCCCACATCTACTTAAGTCTTTTGAGTTGGATAAACTTGGGTTCCAATAACAGCTTCACTGCTTACTAGTTGGGCAATCAAAGGCAAATTATGAATTTATCAAAGCCTCAGTTTTTCAATCTGTGAAAATGAAATAACCATCTCAGAGAGTTACAATCAGTAATCGCTAATTCAAATATCTTATTCTCAGACTCTAATCCCCTTTCACTACAACCATCTTTGACCCTCCTGGGACAACCAAGTCACTGATACTTCTATGTTCTTACCTATTAGTTTCCATCTTACCTATTTACCCACTTGCCCACCCTAAATCCCCTAGTTCATAGTTTCAATAACTCTTTTGCAATACT
>PVJL010005675.1:0-104519 GCA_004026885.1 Lyroderma lyra | reverse complement strand
TACCACACACCTAGATATGCACGTGTAACTATTACATTGTGGTGGAGACACAATGACCTGTAAGGTAAGTGTATCCCCATTTTGCAGAGGCTGAAACTAAGGCTCAGAGAGATTGAGTAACTTGCCCGAGCTCACCCAGCCAGGAAGGGGCGGGCTGCGATGGTCCCCGTGCTGACGTCACAGCCTCAGGCTGAACCCCGGCCCTGCCCCCCTCTCACCCCACTCCAGGGTCTGCCTCTTCCTCCACGTTTTTCAGCCCCATTTTCCAGACGGGACCTCAGGGGACGCGGGCCACGCCTCTGGTCCGGCTCACTTGTCACATGGCTGGGAACTCGAGGCGGGGTGGGGGCGGCCCTGGGACCCAATGCCCTGCTCTGTGTCCCTGGAACCAGGGCTGGCGGCCTCCGCCCACGGCCTGTCGTCACAAATAAATACGTCCGGGCGTGACCTGTGGAGGGTGTCAGGGCCGGGGCGATTTTCCCCACTAATTCGATTTCCATTATTCTTGCTCTAGTGTAGGGGCTGTGAAGGAGTGCCACCGGGATTTATCGTCCCCTTTTCTGCCCTCTCTCCTGGCTGTCTCCCCTCTCTCCTTGCTCTCCTGGATGTGAATGACCTTTTGCCGGTCCCAGTAGTGGCCGTGAGCAGCTCTCCATCCATGAACACAACTCAGTTCAGAGCCCGTGGTTCCCTCTCCACCGGGTGCTCCAAGAAAAACTAAATGGATATAACAGTTTGGAAAAGATGTTCGAAACATCTAACCGGCCTCAAAGTAAGGCAGGGGGACCAGGTCCCAAGCCCACGTGCTGAGCTGCCACCTCGGGCGTGTTACTGACATGGTCCCGGGATGCGAGGCGGGGAGGGGCTGAGGTGAGCTTGATTTCTCTCCCCCCAAGCTCTGCTGGGTCGTTCAGTCATTCAGCAAACATTCACTGAGCACCTGCTATGTTTCAGGCACAGTTTTAGGCACGAGGCATATAGCAGGCGCGTCCCTGCCTCTGTGGAGCTGGGATTCCCGTGCAGCGCTGTGGCTCTCTGCAGCCCCTTGTTATGGGGGAATGTAGATCTTCCCATCTCTGCAGCGCCCCGAACCTGTTTACCCGGCGCTGCTGACAGCACCCCTTTGTGTGCGGGGCGTGCCTGCACCCTGACTTCCGTTGGCTCTCTCCCAGGTCGTTCCTGAGCTCCGGCGATGAGGACCACAGATGCAAGCCTGACCCCGCGTGCGAGCAGCAGGGGTCTGTGGGAAACCTCCTCTCTGGTCTGCCTGGCACTTCCGGAGCGTACACGCGGACCAGCGCATGTGCCGATCACACTTCTCTGGAATGTCTCCCGGGATGCAGTCTCTTTCCGTGTCGAGCATGCCCCTGCCTCCCACACCATCACCAGCAGGGACCAGCGGGGGCCTGGGCCAAGAGAGAAAGGCGGTCCCTTTCATGCAGGGAGCGTTTGTCCTTAGTTGAGCGTGGTTTAAGACCAGTAGAGCACAGTGACAGACAATGAGGACACGTCGACAAGAGGGTCCCATGGCCTCATGAAGTAATGGTCTCAGAAGCCCTTGGGAGACATGGGCACAATGTGGAGTCCAGTGGAGAGGGTGGGTGACTGACCTGGGTGCCTGGGGCAGGAGAGACACGGGGTCAAGGACATTTGCTGCCAGCTCCACCGCCCTCAGTGCTGCAGACCAGAGGCAGATGGGAGGAGCTAAGACACAGCTCAAGTCCAAGTCCAAGGGTGGGTGGTGAGCCGATGGTAACTCAGCGCCCTGAGCTCGTCCTGTGTCAGTGAGTGAGTCACCCTGCCAGCTCCAATCTAGTGGCCCAAGCTTGTATAATCTCATAAAGGAGGCAGCACTCTGGGCAGCAGGAGTGGACTGCATGTCAGGCCACCCTCCTAGAGCCACGGCCGTGCCATGGGGCCCCAGGGCAATCTGCAGGTATGACTCCCAGAGCCCCATGGGGCATCTGCTTGACCCCATGTGCCAGGTAGGAGGCCACACCAAGGGAGACCTGGGGACCCAGCCTATGTGGATCCTAGTCTGGTTCCGGGGACCCTGTTGAGAAAGCGCTGCTCACCCTGCCCTGTCCCCCACTACTGGAGAAGGACTAAGGAATTCCCAGGGAAGTTCTCCAAAATGTGGGGACCTCCGGAGGCGCAGGACCCTTGCCTGGGTCTGAGGGTGGTCCTGCCAGGGTTTCCCTTTGGGGGGCTGTGACTGGAAAGGAGCATGCCGGGACCTCGTGGTGCTGCTGGCTTTCCGCATCTTAATTGGGGTGCTGTTTGTCTGGGTCCCTAAAATTCCTTGAGCTGAACACTTAGGTTGTGCACATTTCCATTTGCACGGTGAACTCCAATAAAAAGTTTATCAAAGCAAAAAAAGAACGAACGAAAGAATCCCACGCAGGGTTTTCCCATCGCACCCTGAGCTCTGATTCCTGAGACCCCTCCCCACCCAGAGCCCCCAGGTACCCCCAGAACTACCAGTGGTGGAGACGGCTGGTCTGCGAGGGTCAGAGGCACCTGACTCACACCCAGGGGGAATCCGGGGCCCAGGGTTAGGAGACCCAGGGAGGGAACGATCCAGATGTGGCTGAGGCTGCGAAGTGGGTTCTTCCATACGAGGAAGGGGATCGATAAAGTCTGCTTCCTCGTTGGGGAAGGACTTTTTAACTCATTTTTGTGGGTGGAAGAGAGGGCTGTCTTTCCAAGGCAAGTGTTGTGGGGAGGCTGAGGAGGAAAAATAAGGGGACTCGATGGGCCCAGTGTTCCCTGTGACCCTGAACTCACGGGTGGGGGTGGGAATCAGGAAGGTGGCCCCGTGGGCAGTGGTGGGGCACTGCGTTAGTGCCCTGGGGCTGCTGTTACCAAGGGCCACCACTGGGCGGCTTGAACCACAGAGATTCCTTATCTCACAGTTTGGAGGCTGCACGACCAAGATCAAGGTGTCCGCGGGGCTGGTTCTTCCTGAGGCTTCCCTCCTTGGCTCGCAGACAGGCGTCTTCTCCCCGTGTCTTCGGGGGGCTGCGTGGACACGCGGCAGAAAGCACCCATCAACCCTTAGAAAGCCCGAGGCAAGGTTGAAGTAGCCGTCGGGCATGGACGCTCTAGCCAGCCTCTGTCACTTCCTGGCTGTGTGATCCTGGGCAAGTTATTCAGCCTCTCTGAGCCTCAGCTTCATCACCTACACTGGTTTCTCAGAGCTCTGTCGTGAGCATTTCAAGGATTCTTTGTGAAGGGCATGGGGATGGGAAGGGCGACCTAAATGTTAGCTATGGTTATTTTTCAAAGTAATACAAACAAACTAAAGAAAATGCTGGAAATAGAGAACAACGTAAAACCCCATTAGCCTACATTAATAGAACAATCAATTAGTTTTTTTTTTTAATTGTGAGGCACACCCAACTAAACGTCTAGCGAGCTTGTCCCACCCATGGCCCACGGGCCACATGCAGTCCAGGACGCTTTGAACGAGACCCAACACAAATTCATAAACTACCTTAAAACATGACGAAAACTACACATGGACCTTTTTTAGTTCATCAGCTGTCGCAGTGTGAGTGTAGTTGATGTGTGGCCCAAGGCAGTTCTTCCAGTGTGACCCAGGGAAGCCAAAAGTTTGGACACCCCCAGGGCCAAGCATCTCAGGTGTGGATGGGCTCAGAGACTCCTGGTCTCTTGACATGAAAAAGCCCTAGATTGGAGGTGACAACAGGGGAGGGCAAGGATAGTGCTCTCAGCCTTGTCCAGAGCTGGCCAGGGCAGAAACTTAGCTCCAGGTCGTCCCACTCACCCCTCCCGCCTCCTAATCTTTACAAGTTTGTAACTTCCCTTTGTCTCCATGGGGAACCAAAGCTACCTGGCTAACCCACATTGCAGGTGGGCTCTTTTAAAGGACCTTTTTGGTTCCGTGTGGCCCGGGCTTCAGCTCCTGAGCAAATGTGGTCCCAGCTGCGGCCACTTGGATCAAGCTAAATGGTGCTCTCAGGTGCTCACGGCCTGACCCTACAACCATCATTAGTGGCTCTGAAAGGCATTGTGGCCAGGGCCACATCTGCCCCAAGGCAGGGCCACCACCCCCACTCCAGCCAAATCTCCACTGTGTCTGAAGAGAAGGCCAGGAGGGGGGTGCGTCTGTGTGCGTGTGTGTGTGTGTGTGTGTGTGCACGCGCGTGTGTGTGACACACGACTCAGCATCCTAATACATTAACCCGCCACCCTGATAGGGGAGGAAAATGACCACACAGGCCATCGTGAGGCCTGCTATGGGCCAGGCTCCGTGCGGCTCCCTGAACGTGGGCTTCCTGACTGGATTTTTGCAAGACACCCGAATGCGTGAGAGCACTCCATTGATCATTGTTGAATGAATGAATGACCCTATGAGGTACGTTCTCTTATGCCATTTGATAGATAAGAAAACAGGCTCAGAGAGGTTTAGTGACTTGCCCAGGGTCACACAGCTCAGAGGTGGCAGAGGTAAGATCTAAGCAGGCAGCTTCTACTCCTGAGGACCACCCTGGCCTGGCCTACTGCTCATCTGGGAGGAGGAACAGGACGAGGTGGGGCTGAACCTCGGGGCCCTGCCCTGGCTCCTTCCCAGGGCAGCCGCCTGCCTGGCCAGGCTCCCGGGCGGTGTCTGGGTGTGGCTTCCCATGGCCATGGCCGTGGTTCCAGACCAGTGTGTTCTGGGTCACGGGCACCTGTGAGTGAGCCTGAGGCACCAAGCGTACTTACACACGGGCCCTGCTCCCCCACACAGGTAGTTACCGCAGAACGCGCTGGAATGTTCTCCCTTCCCCTTTCGTCAGGCACGACATGCATGTCCTGGGAAGAGGACACCGTGCTCCTTTAAGGGGCAGAAACTAGTTGCACCGCGGAAGTGAGTCAGCCAGGTCTCCCCTTTAGAGCAGTCCATGCTCTCTACTGCTTCTGGGCCTTTCCACGTGCTGATCCCAGGCCTGGAACATTCTCCCACCATCCCGTCACCTAGCTGATTCCTACTCACCCGACTCCCCCCAGCAGACTCCCCAGAGGACTCCTATATCTCTCTCCTTTCACTGTCACCCTTCGTGTTGCCTCCTGTCATCTGATTTTCTCACCAGACTCTGATCTCCAGGAGGAGACTGGCTCCCAGTGTTGTGCTCACAGCTGTCTCCTGGGAACCCAGCCCATGGCCCTTTGGGCACATTCAAAAAAGGAGCCCCTTCCTCAAGATCTCCTGCTGCCATTGGCTAGACAGTCATCCTAACTCACATGCAGCTCTAAGAACGCAAAGTGTGAGCAGTGGCCCCCCGAGAATGTGCAGTGCACAACCTGCACAGCTGTCCCTGGCAACCTGGGTGCAACAGGTATTTGTTAACTGACTAGAGATGTAAGTAAAATGAATTCAAATGCTCAGATATGTAAATTAAATCATTTAAATAACAAACTGCCTGTCTGCTCAGGGGCTGAAGAGAACTTCCCTGGTGATGGATAACTATCCCTAAAGAGGCTGTTTAGAAAGGCAAGACCCAGAAGTGGGTCAGGACTTGACGCTGTGCAAATTAGTGACTATTTAGCGACTTTTCTCCATTGCGTGTGGCTGCACGGCTGGAGCCTTAACGCATTTGGGGATTTCGTTTCCATAGAACAATGCAATTTCTTCTTAAAAATAGCTTTCCATTCTTAAAGAGAAATATTTTCCGCTGAGCTGGGGCTGGGGCCCAGCATAATTGGCACACTGGCACCGTGAGGGCAAGAGGGGATCTTGACTCCGGAATGATTTGGAGTCATCAAACTCAGCCCAGGGCCCCCTGGTTTGTGCCCACGCTCTGGGATCTTGCTTCCTAGGCCAGAGTTCTCTTTTGCCCACACTGTCCCCGCACCCCCCAGGTGACACACTCAGGAGGCAGAGCCTTATGACTTTTGAGAAGTGGGGACCGGGTCAGGAGCAGCCACCGTGTTGTTGTGACATGGGCAGGTGACTGTGCTCAGGGCAACTGCCAGACAAGGATTTATGAGGTGAAATGAGAAGGGGCCACGCTGGCGAATTAGCTGCACACGCGGCGCCACGTAGCCCAGAGAGGACAGAGAAGTGACGAGTGAGATGCGTCTCGGAGAGCCAGCGGCCGCAGCCCACATGTTTCTGCCTCGAATGGTTTTTATGCCGCCAGGCGCTCTCTCAGCAGGGCTGCCGTGTGCTTCCAGATGGGGTTCTAAAGGGATGTCTTCTGTCAGTCTATAAAGCCGTAATTGGCCGAACCCCCAAGCACAAGCACAATCTGCTGTTGCCATCAGAGCTGCGGCGGCCCTGGCTTGCTGGAAGCTGAGTTCTGGAAGGCGGCTGGGCTTGTGTTGGCCACTGGAAGGTGTCCTACAAGCAGATGGGGTACAGGGGGTAACCCCAACCTGGGGAGGTTACCTGCCACAAAGCTTAGCACTAGTTTTCAAATACTCCTGACAACCCTGGGGAGAGCTACTGACAGTCTCTCCAATTTGCAAATGAGAAAACTGAGGCTCAGAGACATCAAGTAACTTGTGTGGCATCACACAGCACAAGGGATGGAGCTAGCGTCCAAGTCCAGAGCTGGGGACTGTAAAGCCTTAGCACAATCCCAGACACTGTTGAGGTTCGGAAGGGGGACAGCCCCAGGCCCCAGTCCCAGCCTCACCACTAACTCTGGGACAGTTACTGAGCCCTGTGAATGTCATTTTTCCCATCAGATGGGGATGCCAGAAGAGCCTATCTCACCAGACAAATGATGAGCACCAGGGGCTTACCCACATGTCAGCTTCCCCAGGCTGCCAAAACAAATGACGGCTCCTGGGTGGCTCACACAGTAGAAATCCACTGTCTCACCGCTCCGGAGGCCCGGAGCTTGAAACCCAGGTGTCGGCAGGGCTGGTTCCGTCCGGAGGCTCTGCGGGAGAATCCACGCCCTGCCCCTCTGCCGGCTTCGGGTGGCTGTCAGTCCTCCTTGGCTCCTCGGCCTGTGGACACGTCACTCATCTCTGACTCCACCTCCACGTCGCCTTCACCTCCGTGTGTCTGAGCGTCTCTCTTCTTTCTCTTCGAAGGACACTTGTGGTTGGGTCCCAGTTAATTCAGGATGATTTCACCTCAAGATTTTAAATTTAATTATATCTGCAAAGATTCTTTTTCCCAAATAAATTCATATTCACAGGTTCCGGGTAGTCATACCTTTTCTGGGACTCGACTCATGTCACTCACCACAGCCCACGAAGGAGGCTCCGTAATGCTGTTCACTGCTGTCATCACCAAGAGCTTGCTGGAAGCCCCCAGCCCGAGTACCCCCACTTCTGTCCCTGAAAGCTCAGATCGTCCCTTTTGCTTTTCCGTCACCGGGTCTCGGGGGCTAAAGATGGGCAGATGCTTTGCAACCTTCAATAATCCCCCAACAGGCTCCCCTCCATGAATGGGCGCGTCCCTGGGGGTGGGGCAGTGGGCTGGGTGGGGCTGTCCCCGTGGCTGTGGGAACTGTCAACCGGCCTTCCGCCTGGGGCTTGTAGGGTGAGGACTGGGCTCAGGCTCCAGCTCGGGCAGGACGTGTGGGCCTGGGACTTCAGGAGGCCGGCCGGGCCTTGGGCAGGGAAACCTGGGACTTCGTGAGTCCCACGTCCCCATCCCAGGCCTGTCCTCACTCTGTGTGAGGCGAGATGAAACAAGCTCGGATGGTGCACAGACTTCCAAGTCTGCTTATTTGAAAAATAAAGGTTGTGGCTGCCCCTACGAAAGCAGTCATGCTCAGGGTGGGGAATCGGGAAATGCTCCCCAGCACTTAGTAATCACCATGGTGAACCCTTCGGGGAGTATTTCACTTCAGGTCTCTTTCCTGTACTTCTCATGCTCTTCATACAACCTGGTGTCTTGCTGCCCGCCTGCTCCCCGCCTACTGCTGGGGCACGTCAGGTGCGACAAGTTCCTTGCAAGTGTAATTCTTAATGGCCAGGCAATACTCCCTGGAGGGGCTGGGGCGTTATTTCCCCCACCGACCCCGCCTTGCTAGCCGTCTTGGTGGTTCCTGGGGTGTGAGTAGCCGTGGGAGCCGGCAGACTGGGCGGCAGGGAGCTGGGGAGGCCGGGCACGTGGTCTCCGGCCAGCTCGGCAGGGCGGACGGGCTGCGTCCACGGGTCACTTGCGAGGCCAGGCGCTGGGCCAGAGCCACTGTCAGACGTCGTCATCTCCGAGCAGCTTTATCTTCATTTCTGATGGATCCGCGGGAGGCCTGGGCCCTGACACGGCCGCTTTATGTCTCTCGCTCTCTGAGCCTCTCTGTCAAGTAGCTAATGAACTGTAAACAGACTCTCCAGCGCTCCAGGGAGCCCTCAACGCTGTGTCTGTACAGAGAAGCAGCCTCGGGGAGGCAGATGACCCCGGGCTGGCACCAGCCCCTCTCGGGGGCCGGAGACCGAGGGTCCCCTGCGTGTACGAGGGTCTCCCTGCGTGGTGGAGCTGCTCCCGAGAGAGCCCCAGCCCTCACGTGCCTTCGCTTGTTGCTTTGGAAGCTCAGCAGGCCCCTGCCCTACCTCCTTTGCCCCTACCCTCCAGCTCAGCTGTCTGTAAGCCGGGTTGGTGTCTGCACTCCCCGGGACAGTGCTTCTAGAAAATGCAGATGCCCAGGCCCTCCATGCTAAAGGCTGAGACTCTGAGGGACAACGGGGTGGGGGCCCCCCGTTGATTAGGTTATCTGGCCGCTTTGGGCACCACAGGGTTAGGCTGGGGATACCCCAAAGCTCTGCTCAGAAGCTGCCTCCCCATTTTGAGCTTGGCGCTGACCCTGCTGCTAAGGAGCCCCAGTGTGTTCCACTTGGGAGAATCATGTGTCTAAGCTCCGTCTTGAAAATTACGGATCGGATCCAATTCCTTCATTTTACAACTGAGTGAGCTAAGTCCAGAGAGGGAAAGGGACTCGTCCAAGGCCATGAGGGCAGAGCTGAACTAGAAGACGGCTGGCTCCTCCATTCCTTCGTTCGTGGCCCCGTGCCCCCCGAGGTTCCTCCTAGTCATGGCTTCGCCAGCCCCAGTGGCTGTGCTTTAGGGCAGGGACAGAGCGAGCACCCCTGCTCCTGCCTCGCTGTTTAGCTGCCTCCCCTGTCACCCTGCCTGTCCATGGCCACGCGATAACATCCTGCAGGTCCCATAGACTGTTGGGGCTCGCCAAGCCCTCCGGCATCTTTAGTTTCTAGTTGGTTCTGCAAGGAGGGAAGAACTAGGCAAACGTGGACCCTTCCGCCCGCCGAGGGGGAACATGAATACAGCTCCCTCGTCTCTGAGGTCCTTTCCACGCTTGCAAATCCCTGATCTTGTCCTAGATCTGCCTGCAGGGACTTGAGATGGGCTCCTGCACCCCTGTGCTGATTTGCTGACACCATCAGATTTAGGGGGATACCAGGGTGAGGGGCATGAAGGAGGAGGGCTGGCTCCCTTGATGAGGGGGGTGAATGGCTCTTCTTTTGTCCCATGGGAAAGGACAGAAGGTGAGGGCTGGGCTCAGAGAGGGGCCTGGGACCACCATAGAATGTGCGTGTGTGCTTGCGTGTGTGTGGACCTTGGGCAGCGGGCTGCCAGCTCAGGGACTGTGTGTGCCCTTTGGTCTGGAGCCTTCTCTGAGGCAGGAAGGCATGACATTGGCCCACAGGAGGAAGGGTGGCAGCAGAGGGAGCTGTGTCTGAAATGAAATACGGAAATGGCCCTTTGCAGTGACACATGCTCCTTCACCTCTGGTCTCTCATTTTTGTGAGGTTCCTGAGGGGAGGTGGGTGGGGTACAGTGGGGTTCCCTGGAGAAGAGGCACAGGGGGCTGAGTAAGTTCTGCTCTGAGGTGGGGCAGGGGTGTCCTGATGGCCAATCAAGGACTCTCCTTTCATCCCCACAAGGACGGGCACAGTTCCTGCCCTGTTTACTGGCATCCCAGTGCCTAGCATGGAGCCTGACATGCAGGCTCAGTTGATATTTGTTGAGGGGATGAACGAATAACCCCTGCATCCAGGTCCTTCAAAAACTAGTTCTCTGCCGAGGGTATGTAAGTAACATGATGTCACGTCACCCAGGCTCTTGTATTAGTGGGCACTAATTCAGTCAACCTACATTTACTGAGCATCTACTATGTGCCAGACAAAGTTCCTGGGGTCAAGAGGCTCACACCCCAGTGCCCAAAGGTCGCTGCTCCCAGACACTGTTTCAGAGGCGATTTCTTGAACTGAAGAAGTAAGCTGGTGGGGGTGTGTTGGGTGCTGCAGTGGGCAGGCCGGGGAGAGAGCTCTGGCTGGGGAAAGGTGGAGGGGAACTTCCAGAATGCTACCTTATTTGAGCCTCACATGGATCCAGACCAGGCAGGACGGCAGGTGAGATCCCAGTGACTCATTCCCATGTGCTCTTGGAGGTGGTGGCCGTGCCAGGGTCCCGGCTGTGGACTGAGGTTGAAAGCATCATCGGGCCAGTTCCCGAGGTCTGAGTCCTGGTGCCGTGAACAGCCCGGCCTGAGAGAAGCAGAACCTTCTTCCCCCCGTACCGCTGTCCCCCCAACTCTGATTTGCTGCAGTCCCTGGGAGACTGGAGTTGGGGTGACACATCATAACTGTCACATGGGGAATGCTGATGCTGCTAGGAAGAAGGGGGACACTGGCCACTGAGAAGCCTCATCACACTGATGGGGCTGTGACCAGACAAAAAGGATCAACCTGGGTGTCCCCTGCTTGGGTAAAGGAGTTCTGGCTTTGTCTACTCGGTTCCTTCCACCTGCTTTTGTCCCCCACCCACCTCTAGGGAGGGCCTGAGAGTTATCAGACTGGCTCTTTGGCTTTTTGGGGTGTAGAATCAGGGAGAAGGGGGAGTGGCTGAGAAACCTGCCGCTGGGGAGTTGGAGCCAGAGGCAGGACGGTGGGTGGGAATCCGGGAGGCAGGTGGCACTAGGATCCAAAGCAGAATGACAGGGATGTAGGTGGGACAGGACCAGGGAACTGGGAATTCTTCTGGCTGTGTGTCCCCTTTGAAAGGCTTCGGTATACAAGGGAGGCGTTGGAAATAATTTAAAGTAACGTCCTGGTTGCTCAACTGTGTCCTCTATCGTGGTGATCCTGACCACTCGGATGGTGGTTTTAGCAGGGTTTACATGTCAACCACAAAGACAAAAACACTACTTAACATGTACTGAATGCTATTAAGGACTATGTATGAATAAAAATGACCAAATACCCTATATTTCATTGAATAACACGATTCAGCCTTTATCTCTTTGCTGTTGTAAGGCTGACCTCCTCAATCTTACTTTTTGGCCCCCTTCGTGCTGACTAATAGAATTCCGATACTGAGTCTTGAAACTGTCGGTCCTTATAACCACCAGTGAGAGAAATCTCAGCAAGATAAGATGCAAAAAAAGCGTTTCCATTTTCCCTGCAGCTATAGGAAAGCAGATTCTAGTCTGCAACAAAAATCCATCCTTGCAAATGTTATTTCTAACAGGAGAGTTTCATATCACATCTGACTCCGGAGATAGATATCCCACCGTAAACCATTTTCATTCTTCAAGAGCAAAACCCCATGATTCTGACTGATTGTCTTACTTCATAATTTATTACCCCTGTAATAATGTTTAAACAGATATTTCTGAAAAGCGCAAATACTTGTGAGTTGTCTTTGTAAAACCGGGGGAGGAGGGTGGGTGCACCTCTTTTCTTGCACAAGTACAACCTGGGCCTGTAGGGATTCCTATTTAAACCCGGAGTTTGAGAGCCCTCATCCCATTTCACCCAACAGGACAGGATGCAGCGTCTTTGCCGTGGGTCATCTTGTTTAGTCCTCATAGCTCCGTAAGATGGACACTACTGTCATCTCTCTTTTACAGAGAGGACAGCGAGACATCATGAGACTGGCCGATGTGCCAGAGGACACACAGCTGGCAGTAACAGGGCTGGGAGCTAGAGCCAGGCAGCTGACTTAGAGCCATGATGCTGTACCACCTGGGGAGGGCAGTTCCATTTCCTCTTGTGGGTTGATGACTCTGGGGAGTAGAGGAGGAGCCTTCTTGGGAATCTAAGCATTCAGAAAAGAGGAGGGGAAGCCCTCCGAGGCAGGGCAGCCTTGCAGAGCCCGGCAGGAAGGAAGGAGTGCAGAAAATTCTGAGAAGAGGAGCAGAAGTCAGGGAGCTCTCCGGAGTCAGGATCCAGGAGGCTGCAGGGGAGGGAGAGGAGCCTGGGAAAGGCCAGAGGTGCTGCAAAAGTGACTGGTGGGCGAAAGGGACAGAGACCTCAAGGTCAATGCTGCTGACATAGAGCAACGCAGAGGGCCCATTTACAAGGAAGATGGAGTGAGTGATAAGCACCAGACTTGGGCAACATGGAAACCCTGTCTAGAGGAGCTCACTGGCTGGAAGAAGAGAGACTACACAGAAGAGTCTAGTAAGTGCTTTAACACTCACTGTATCAAGCTAATTGGGAGACATGAGGCTCAGGACCTGGAACGGACCAACGTGAACACTGACTTTATTGCACAATCACTTCTCCCGGTAATGAAAGGTGATACATTTAAAAATGGCAGGCACCATGGGCAGTCGGTCCTTCAGGTGTTTAGATACAGTGCTTGTTTGTCTAATGCGCTTGCCTTCTCCTCCTTTGAATTCTTGTGGGAAGCAACCTCTCCAACACACCACACACAGACACACACACACACACACACACACACACACACACACACACACACACAGTTCCAGTTATCTTTTGCTGCATAACCCATTACCCCAGACTTAGTGGCTTAAAAATAACCATTTCTATGCTCAGAGTTTCTGTGGGTCAGAAACTGGGAAGCTGCATAGCAAGGGTGGCTTGTATCTGTTTACATGATGTCAGGGGCCTCATCTAGTCTAGGGGCAAGAATCATCTTGAGACATCACTCACATGTCTGGTGGTTGTTGTTGGTTGTCCACTTTCCACAGGGTGATCAGTTAGAGCATCTGCCCTTGGCTTTTCCATGTGGCCTGGGCATCCTAATCACATAATGGCTTTGAACTTCTTCAATGGGGGCTCAGGGTTTCAGAGGTCAATGTTTTAAGAGGCAAGAAGTGACAGCTACTAGTTTCTAAGAGCTGCACCTGGAAATGAGGACAGTGTCACTTTTGTTATATTCTATTGGCCATAAAATCTGCCAAGAATTAAGGGGAAGGGACCTGTAAACTCCATCACAAGATGGGTGGAATGTCAATGTCACACTGTAAAAGAGCATGTGGGATGGGAGGTACTGTGGGGGCCATGTATGGAAAAATACAACACACATACACTCAGTCTTGGTGTGGTTGTCAGTTATGAGGTGCCTCTTGTTGTCCCAACAGTGCTCATCTGGTCTATGCTGGTCAACCAGATGACTCCATCCCTCTGGTGACAGTGAAATGTGCAGGCATGGATATGTGATCCAAGCAGGGTCATCAAAGTTTTCCTTGGTGTTGATCTATGGATTTCAGAGAAGAATTTTCTGGAAGGGTGGGATCCTGAGCTTGTGGTGACCCTCTTTGTGGTCAGCAGAGGCAGCTACCAAGGAGCCACTTGCAGAGTTAAGAGTTGGAGAGGCAAAGTTCTAACAACATTGCTTGAGCCTCTCGGTAGAGTCATGCCCTAAGCAGATCTTGTCCAGGATTTTCATGTTTCTGACACCACTGAAAGAATGCTTAACAATAGAGCAAAGAGGAGAGAGGGAGACTACACCACAAAGGTAGTGAAAGGGTGAAAATTTTGAGCCCCAAGACTCATTCTGTGGGGGAGAAACTGCATAACATCTTCCAGGGAAAAAATAGTGGGAGACTGCTTTGGGGGGTTCCCCCCTCCTCTGGAGTGTATCACCACCATTCCTTCCTCTCCCCTAACCATGATTTTTATCCCCCAAAGAATCCAAGAACCATGGAGATGACCTTGAAGCTGGGTAGTTAAGGGTAGCTGCTTTTCACTCCTGTGATATTGAGCAAGTTAATTAAATCTCTCCTAGTCTTAGTCTTCTCGACCAAAAGGTGAAGATCATTGTGAGGATTAAATGAGATGGTGTGTGAAAGACCCTGGAGGCAGTGCTGCAAACTCTTGATGATTGGAAACTCATGAGCTCCTTGGGTGGTCAAGATTCCTCTGATGTTAGCACAAAGATAAAGGTCTCAGCATCTCCAAAATAGCCTCAGCTATGCCCAGCTTCTCTTGGTGCAGCCTGTGGAACTATTAAAAATGACAAGAGGCTCTCTTGCAGTTTTATATGCATGGGTGAGTGGTAATTTCCATAACAAACACAGTCACACGCAGGTGGGTCATAGATTCCTCCAAGGCCTGGGAGCGCAGATAGAACACCTACTAAATCAAGACTGGTGAATAAAGCCCAGAGTGTCTTCCTCATTTCCCCCATGCTAATGAGCTGAACAGATTCCAAGTATGAGCCCAGAGCAAGGGCTTGGCCATGATGGGATATGCCAGTGGCCTTGAAACTGAAATAACAATGTATGAGTTTATCTTTGTCGTCCCACCACACCTCCTGATGGTGACCAGAGAGGTTGCAGGAGAGCAGGGCCCTGCAAAGGCTTGAGGGAGCTGGGAGGAAGGGCAGGAGTTGTCTGGAGAGTGAGGTGAGTAAGGCCTTGCGGAATGTGTTGCTGTACGCTTCCTCTGTAAGAGTTAGGATTTACCTGGGTGAGTTGTAATGGAGTCTAAACCCCTTCTAGCTCAGTTTGTAAATTTGTGTATAGTCCTTGTGACCTTGAGGACTCAGTTTTCCCACCCTGAAAAATGGGCACAATGATACACAATTTCCCTACTTTTTCAGGGTTTGGGGAGATCCAGAAGCGATACAAAGGAATGTGGGAAATGCAGGTCTTAGAGTCATTTACAGATTTACAGACTGCTTGAGCTGGAATATCATGGAGTTCAAACATACACCCTCATTTTGCAGTTGAGAAGAATGAGGCCCAGGGAGAGGAAGAGGTTTGTTTGCCTGACAGCCTTGAATGAATTAGTGAATGAGATGAGACAAAGTGCCAGGGGTGCTGATGCTAAGCCAAGTGATCTGTGATTCTCCTTGTTGTTCAGTTTACTCCCTTGCTGGCAGTCATGTTGGGTATACGTTCCCAAGGTACCCACGGCTGGTCCTCTGGTTGGTATGGGAAGTGATATTCCTGTTGTATTAATGTTTTAAATATCATATATATTGATGCTTTTGTTCATTGCATAATTGATAATGTATAACCTTCTTCATTGGCATCTCACTTGCATGAGCCCATATGTCCCCCTGGCTGTGGTGAGGCTTGTTTCTCAAAGGGTGAGCCATGAAGAGTGTATTAAGTGCTCCACATGCCCTTCCTCCCCAAATGGTAGTCCATAAATTGAAAGTATTTTAGAAGAACTGGCATAAAAGAGGCAGTAGATTCTATTTCTAGATGAGCCAGGTGGCTCTGAAGCCATTCATTCATTCTTTTAACAGTAAATAAGCCATAATATGTGACCTGGTGAATATTCTCTCGTAATATCTCATAAATGTGTGGCACTGGTTACAAGAGGGACTGAAGGAAGGGAGCATGGATGACTCAGAGAAATGCAGCCTTAAATTCGGAGATAAAATTGCATGTGGCGGGAGGTGAGGAGGGATTATCATCACCGTCACCCTCAGTGGACCATTGTGACAGCCTATCTTGGTCTCCCAGCTTCCCCACTCACCTCTCCAGCTCATCCTCCACACAGCAGCTAAAACAGCAGGTTGTTTTACACACAAATTGGATCATATTCCTCCTTACTTAAGACCCAAACTTCTTATGGTCCAGGCCCGTGTGAGCAGGTCCCTTCCTACTTCTCCAACCTTTTTTCCTCCATGTCTTCCCCTCATGCACTCGGATCCAGCCACACTGGCTTCCTTTCCATCCTTTGAATATGCCACATTTGTTTGTACCTCAGCACCTTTGCAGTTACTGCACTCTTGTCCCAGAAAGACTTTCTGCTAGATCTTCACAATGCTAATGTATGCATACATGCATGCTAGCTTCTTATTCTGGCTCCTCTTTATTCAAGCTTCAACTCAAACAGCACCTGTTCAGAGCTGCCTCCCCTGACTATCCTAGTTAGAGTAGTTCTCACGCATTCACTCTGGAGCCTGTTACTCTGCTTATTTTCTTCATGGAAAATGCAACAAACTAAAATTATCCCAGTTATTGACATATGTTTATTGTCTTTCCCTCCCACTAGAATATAAACAACATGAGAGTAGGGAATTTGTTTGTCTCAGCACTGTACTTCCAGTGTTTAGTACAAAGTCTGGCACACAATAAGCTTTCAATAAATAAATATTAGATGAATAATTGAATTAATTGAAGGTGCACATATTTTAAAGGAAAGACTTCTACACTTGATCTTAGCTAAAAGACTGAGAAGCAATGGACAGATTTCTAAATAATCTCCTTTTTCACTCTGTCAGTGAGTGAGGTATTCTTGCTTCTAAGTTTCAGAGGGAAAATAAGTTGGGTTCAGGGGTTTTGTTTTTCTACCCATGTACCCTACTGACAATTCTATTTTTTCTTTTGCTTATTTCTTTTCCCCTTTTTATGTCTTTCTACTAACAATTCAATATATGAGAAACCTCATTTACCCGGGCATTCCCTGATGTGTGAGTCCCTTGGGAAACACCTGGATTGGAGGAGGGAGGAGAAGGTAAGTGTTGGGTGTTTTCCAAACCAATCTTCTCATCACACATACATTTTTAATGCTGTCAGAATTTAATTTGTTATACAAAGCTGGAAGCAGTAACGTTGCGTGTAAGTAGCAAACCATGGGAAGATGGTTTTTCGCAAATACATTTTGCCAATCCAGTCTATCTCCACACCCATCAAACGCATGAGTCGCTGGCCCCGGTACTGAAATAATAGACCCGGCCTTGTGCGGGCCACCTCTCCCCGCGGTGCTGAAACAGCCTCCAGGAGGTGCGTGGCGTCGTGTGGTCACTGAGCCCTGCCATAGTTGGGTCACACTGCAATGATAGCTGCTGGAAATCGCAAGGCTGGACTATAATTCAATTCTCACTTGGCATCTCTTGAAGTTCATTTAGGAGCTGCTGCAACAGCTATTCTATGCTGCTCTAGGGAGAGTGGCAGGGCTATGGAATGATGCACCCTTTTGGCAGCTCCGAGGAGCATGTCCAGCTTCAGGCATTGTGGACCACATCAATAATGCCATGAGAAAGGACAGAGGTGCCACAGATCACAATTCACAGCTTGCACTCACCATGACACCTGTCAGTCGAGCCTTAGACTATGTAGCCTGTGGGGGTGCCTCTGCCTGAAGATTCCACATCTCAGTATCCTCATTGGCACATCGGGCAGGTATGTCCCCATTTCCCTCAAGATGAAAAATAAAGGGCAAGCTCTATGAATCTCATGGCCTGTGTGAAATGAATGACAGATGATGATTAAAATTTTGGAGTGATGGAGTGACCATTTAAAAATATTTGTTAAAAAATTTGAGGCATATAACATATAAAGCATACAAATCTTAAGTATACTGCTTAAAGATGTGTGCATGCAAGCATGTGTGTGTTTGTAACCACCAGGCACATTAAAATACATAACATGTTTAGCATTACCTCCTTGTACCACCTCCCACCAAGGGCAACCACTTTTCTGATATCTGTCACCAAAGATTAGTTTTTCGGGTTCTTGAACTTTCTATAAAAGAAAGCACTCAGTATGAACTCTTCTACATACAACTTCTTTTATTCAACATTATGCCCTGAGATTCATCCATGTTGTTGCGTATCATTAGTTCATTCTTTATTATTGCCTTTGTGTGAAGAAACGATAGTTTATTGATCCATTCTACTGCTGATGGCCATTTAGATTGTCACCAGTTTGAGGCTGATTTGAATAAAGCTGTGAATAAATGCTTGTGCATGTTTTTTTATGGAAAAGCACTCATTTATGTTGGGTATATACCCAGGAGTGGAATTGCTGGTCATAGCGTATACCTATGTTTCCAAAGTGGTTGTGTTAATTATTAATTCCTCCTTCCTGATTTTGCCTTTTCTTCATTCTCTCTATCAAAAGAGAAGATGTTCTGGAGAAAGTCTGTTCAAATAATGTGCCTTTAGATTTTTCTGGAACACTGTATTGATTGATGTTGATTAGATGACTATTCCCTACTCATCTCTTCCTAGAAACCAGACACTTTCCCCCCTCAGACCTTTCTTCCCTGTGGTTATTACTGTGATTGAATCCTCTAATGAAGTCTGAATGACATGAAGCAGAGTTTAGAATAACCTCTCCCTCCACCTCCCAGGCTACCATGTGTATGAGAGAATAATCTGGCCAAGGAGAGCGAGGAGCACAGTATTTACTCCCAGTGCCATGCAGGAATCCTGGAAGCTCCACACGCTCAAAGACCAATTAAAAATCTGCCAGGAGCTTTATGATCCAAAAACAGAATGAGGACAGGTAGTAGGACAAAGGCAAATTTCTTCTCCTTTGTTCTTCTCTCTTCTTGCCTTTCTCCAGATTTTATGAGATTTGGGAACACTATATCTGCTGCTAAGACACGGTCTTGAGATAATTTTTTAGATTCAAATTTGACTGTATTGTACAGCTCAGCAATTTCAAGGGCACACATGAGTATTTTACAGGTTTTTTTTTTGTTGTTGTTGTTGTTGTTGTTTTTTATGTGGGTAGTTCCCTGGCTGGGAATCGAAATTCAGGCTGCAGCATTGATAGCGCCGAAGCCTAAGCCACTACACCACCAGAAACTCCCTTTACAGGTTTTCTTAACTGCTGATATATTTATTAGGAGATCCAGTGCCCACAGTCTGCCTCACCCCCCACCCCCAGTGGTTCTGACCTTGGGGTCCTGAGACTTTCCACTATGTATTTACTCCTCTGTGAAATCCATCCATCCATCAATCAATCTCCCCCCCTCCCTTTTAACATTAGGTCTCTATCATTCTCTGTATTCCTTTCCTCTGGACCCCTCTTTCTCCATCTCTGCTTCTCTTCTCACTTTTACTTATCTGTCATGTTCTTTGGAAAGAAGATCTCTGGATCCAGAACAGCCAAAATGGCTGGTGTTAAATAAAATGGGGCTCCAATGTTCTCTTGAGATGAAGCTAAAGGTTCTTACAACCCTTTTAGAGATAACAGCAAAGAGGGTCGTGTTTTGTGCTTCATGAAATGAAAGCAATCAGGGGCTATGCCTGCAAGAACTAAAGACCTTCACCCTTGCCTTTCTGAGTTGGGGCTGGGTTGAAGGTTAAAGCACTCAAAACTTAGGGTGCAGAGGGAGGGAGAGGAGAACACATTTGGGGGTACCTTGGTTTGGATTCCCTTGGCCTGGAGACCTGGGAGTTAAGTAGGCATGGTGAGACTAGAGAGGGTACAGTGTCCACTCTAGGACCTTGGGAATATTGAAGGGTCACATTGATCCTTGGCATGCCTTTACAGCAGGCCTGTCCAACCTGCAGCCCAGGACGGCTTTGAATATGGCCCAACACAAATTCTTAAAACATTATGAGATTGTTTTGATCATCAGGCATTGTTAGTGTTAGTGTATTTTATGTGTGGCCCAAGACAATTCCTCTTCCAGTGTGGCCCAGGGAAGCCAAAAGTTTAGATATTGCTGCTTTAGAGAGTTCCTGTAGGACTGGGATTGAGAGATCTGCCTATCTCAAGGTCATTTAACTTTCTTATCAGCCATCAAGGCTACCTGCAGGTCATACAGGAAGTAATCTCCAAATCTGCCACAGCTGCAGGATTCTCCCCTGGCCCACCCCTCCCCAGCACTTTCCCTCTCTATGTAGATCAATAGGGCCCTTGGATATGACCTCAAGTTCAATTATGGCTTCAATTATGGAATAAAGAGGTTGTTATTGCACACCTATCTCTTATTAAAAGCACTGTGCTGGGGGCTGGCAGTGACTGGACCTGGGGGAAATCATTAGCCCACTAATTTGAAATCAATTTAAAGTGCATTTGCTTAATGATATGAGCACTGTGAATTATCTATAAATTGTTAATTTAGTTGAATGTCACACCAGATTTTCATTTTACAAATTGCATTTTTGGGTTGGCAAATGTGTGTGTCCTTTCCTCTCCCTTCCACCCTTGCTTTCTCCCCTTTTCTAAAACAAAGCTTGATAATCCCATCTTCTGGGATTCAGTCCAGGACAGGAGGGTTGAACACAATTCATCCCCTAACAAGAGGTCTCACGCACTCCCACTTATTCTCCAAGAAGCCTGACATTGCTTTGTGAACAAGCCTGGTGAGTGACACCTGGCCCTGTGACCCATTTCCCCCAGCTTGACAGCCTGGAATCCTCAGTTACTCAGAGGCCTTTGGTGTCAGAAACAATTAGGGCAGGAAAGGAGTGCTGCAAAGAGCTTGCAGATCCACGGTTCACCTGTGCATCAGTTGACAACCTGGGGAGGAGGATGGTGCAGAGCAGTAAGCCTGGGAGAGTTGGGTCTGCCTGGCTCAGGATGGGAGGTGGCAGTGCCCTCTCCTTTGTGGGTCAGTGCCTCTGTCTGGATCAGGAGACAGGAGCAGAGTCCTGAGAAGCAGCTTGGCCAGGAAAAGTGAGCTTGGCCTTTGAGTGGCCTTTAGGTTCCCCACAGCAACTGCCATAGGAATGAGGCCTTTGGCTTAAGTAGCAGCTTTTTGACTGTGGACTGAGCACCTTCATGAAGTGGCACTGGGTGAAGCCTTGCAGGCAGGCAGGGACTCTCTATACCAAACCAGTTGAAATGCATTAGATTGTTCCTGAACTTCTATTCCATGCCATGTATCGTGCTAGACACCGAGGCTCAGTGAATAAGGACCCTGCCCTCAGAAATACCTACTTGATTGACTATCCCTTGCATTTAGGGAGCCCTTACTGCCTGTCCCACTCTATGCTAAGTGCTTTATTGACATTGCCTTGATGACTCCTCACCAGAACACTCAGTTGGGCGCTATCAGTGGCCTCATTCAAGAGATGGAGTAATGAAGAGTGGTTGACTATTTGCAAAAATGGCCAATTGTATCCACTCATTTCCTCAGGCTGCCATAACAAGGTACCACAGACTGAGTGGCTTGAACAACACAAACTTATTTTCTCACAGTTTTGGAGCCTGGAAGTCCAAGATCAAGGTGCCAGTAGGATGGTTTCTTCTGAGGGCTTTCTTTTTGGTTTCTGGCCTCTTGTCACCTGTTCGCATGGTCGTGTCTCTGTGCGCACATCCCTGGGGTCTCTCTGCGTGTCCTTATCTCCTCTTCTTATAAGAACACCAGTGAGTTGGATTAGAATCCACCCTAGAAGCCTCATTTTACCCAAATCACCACTTAATTAGTGTATTGTTTTCACTTTTTCAAACTAGTTTCAGGTCTGAATCACCACTTTAAAGGCCCTGTTTTCAGTAAGGTCACATTCTCAACTACTAGGGGTTAGGGCGTCAACGTGTGGACTTTGGGGGTCAACATTTAACCTGTAACAGGAGGCCTTGTGCTCTCCCCCTCCTTGACGCTGCGGTGAACAAGCTTGGTGAGGGGCTCATGGCCCTGTGTGACCCCTGTACCCCAGCCCGAAAGCCAGCCGAGGCCCCAAAGCAAAACCCCTCAGCTAACCTACAGCTGACTGCAGATGCACAAAGGAGCCCTGTAGGATCCGAAGAATCACCCAGATGAGCCCAGTAAAATTTAATTAGCTCACAGAATGAGCTGCATTACTGGTGGTGGTGGGAAGGCCCGAGTTTGAGGTGGTTGTAGCCAGCAGTAACCTGGTGCACCGAGGCTCAGCGCGGCCGTGCGGCTTGTGCAAGGGAGCCTGTTTCACACGCGGCTTTTCAGTGTTTCCCCCCCAGTTAATAGAGCGAGGCAACCCCTCCCACATCAGCACTTAGAAAGCTTCCTCGTTCTTTCTTCGGGGCTGCAGAGCATCCTGCTGTGCGAGTGGACCGGCCAGAGCTCATCTCCTCCGTCCGTGTGCTGATGGACGTTGGGGGCTCCCAGCCAGAGCCTCCGGGTAACTTTACACGTGGCCAGGGTGAGTTTGTCTGCAGGGTAACTTCTCAGAAGTGGGACTGCTGAATGGAAGGGACCATGCGATGGTGGTTTGGTAGTTACCCAACGTCCCCCTCCATGATGGACGAACCAGTTTGTACCCCCACCAGCAAGGCGTGAGAGAGCCCGTTTCCCCACGGTCTTGCTAACAGTGTGCCACCAAACGCTTAGATTTTAACACGTCGGATGGGCCTGCCAAGGCCTCCTGCTTTAGGAAACCCATCACCGTATCCCCATTCCCCACAGGGTCTCCGTAGCTTCCTTGGCCCGTCGTGGGCGTGGGCACTGCCCTATCCTTTATGAAGGGCTCATGTCAGCCAGGGAGTTCAAGCGAATGAATGGACAGCAGCTCCGACGGGCATGCTCTGGCTCCTCGGATGTGAACGACGATGGAACGAGAGGGACTCAGAGGAGACGGATGGCCGCGGGTGGTGGGCACTGGGGACAGCATAGCCGGGGGAAGGAATCGGGGCTCTGGGCACCTTTTAGTCGCCCACCCCATTTTTCCAGGGCATTATGTCAGGGTTGGGTGGCTTTCTCAAGGTCACCGGGCAGGGCTGGAGCTAAGACTCAGATGCTGGGCTTCCAGCTCTAGGTCTGGCGCTCCTCCCCATCAATAGCATGCCGGTGGGTTCCGGCCACTGAGCGGGGAACCCCGGCTGCCCAGCTGGCCTGGGGCTGGCTTTTTCTGCAAGTCAACCTGGTTGCAAGCTGAGAGGCTAGACGAGAGATGAAAAGAGCACAATTTTGGGAGCTGTCAGTCCTGGTGGGAATCCCAGCTCTGTCACTTACAGGCTCTGGGACCTTGGTCCAGTTACTTCATCTTTCTGGGCTTCAGTGTCCTTATCAGCAAACCAGGATGAGAACCCTCCCTTCGGGGCAATGTGATGATTCTGCGAATGGCTGGCCAGGGCCTGGGACGTGGCAGACACTCCAGAAACGCTGCCTGTCCTTGGTATTCCCAGGCTTCCAAGGGAAGGAGAGTGGGAAGCTGGGGCTCAGGGAAACTTCATGGGTGACAGGGGTCCCTCTGCCCCTCGTTGGTCCCCCGGATGCCTGCACATCCTCGCAGACCCCAGGCTAACTGCTGTGCCCGAGGTAATGATGGGCATCTCATTAATGCTCAGCAAAAGCTCATTAAGCCTGTGAGCTGTGCATCACCGGCAACGGAAGGTCAAGGTTCTCTTCATGGGAGTTAGCGCCGTTGGGACCCTGTGGCGCCCACATTCACAAACAAGATGAAGGGGGATTTATTTGTAGTGACCAAAGTCCCCTGGAGCTCCCAAATAGTCACTGGCATCCTTCCCCCAGCCTTGCCCCAGCCGCTGGCCCTGGGAGGGAAAGCCTGACAGGCAGGGGACTGGACAGAGCAGTCACCACGCAGGGCCTGAGGGGCTGGGCAGACCAGTTTTGATGAGGTCCCAAGCGGAGGATGCCACCCGCAGAGGGCGAGCTGGCGGGGCGGGGCGCTGGGCCAGGAGGGGTGGCCTGGCGGTGTGCTGCATGCACCTGCCTTCCCCTCCTGGGACCTGAGGGTGCTCACCTGTATGATGGGGACCCAGCTCGCAGGGGAGTTACCAGGGTCACGAGAGAGTTGTGCTGATGCCGGAAGCCCTAGTCACCTGTTGTGGGGGAGGTGACAGTGACACCAGTCTGGCCTCCTCCACCCTTGACCTGCCTGCCCAACACCTCAACACCACTCTGAAAAGACCGAGGCCAAAGCGAAAGAAGAGGAGCTATTTCTTCAAGGCCACGAAATGGGCCGAGTGAGGGTTTCTTTACAAATGGGCGTTCTTGGGACTGCATGTAAATGATATGCAAATGACTCTGCCTCCACATTAAAGGGACAAGGACTTGGAGTTGGCAGTCCTTTTTTGGAGCACCTTCTCAATGTCTGGTCCATCTGCCAGCCCCTCCCTGGTCTCACCTCTCCCGCCTGACCTCCTCCCAAGCGTCTCAATTCCTCGCACCCTGGTCATAGGGAGGAGCACACAGCCACGGCCCTGTGCCAACCCCAACCCCAAGGGCTGCTGGGGCCCTGGGTGGGGCTACCTGAATCCCCGATAAGCCCCCTCAGGGCTGCATGGTCCCTGGCACACCCCTGGCCCTTGGCCACAGCACTCAGAGGGCTCAGGTTTCATACAAGGATGATAAGACACTTAAATGCGGAAGTACTATACAAATTCAAGGGTTTCCGACCCAGATTTCCTAAGAACAGGCCTCCCGATTTGACCACCAACCTCGAATATCCCTGCAACTGTCATCACCCTTACTTACAATTCTCTGAGAGGCTGTACTGTACACCTTAGTGATGAGCACACACGCTGGGGTCAATCCGGCTCCCCCACGCAGGCTAGTCCATTTCCTGGAGCCTTGGTTTCCCCATGTACAAAATGGGTATGATAGCACCTCCCCAAGGTTAACAGAGCTGACCCACGCTGAACCCTGGGGTTCTACTGTGTCCCCTCGAAAGACAGGTTGGACACTGGTACCTGTGAACACGACCTTATTTGTAAATAGCATCTTTGCAGATGATCAAGTTCAGATGAGCTCATTAAGGTGTGCCCTAATCCCATTTTAAGGGGATTAATCCCAACTTGTGTCCTTAAGAGAGAGGTGATATGAACCTCAGAAAAAAGATGTGCACATGAAGGTGGACCGATGTGTCCACAAACAAGGATGCAGGATGAGAGGGGTGTGGAATATTCTCGCTCAGACCCTCCAAAGGGAATCGACCCTGCCAACACCTTGGTTTTGGAGATTTAGCCTCCAGAACTGAGAGAACAAGTTTCTGTTGTTATAAACCAGTTTATGGCACTTTGTAATGGCATTTAGAAGACTAATGCAAAAACCTAAGAAGAGCGCCAGATACGAGAGCCATGCGTCAACCATACCATTACTTGTTTAGTGTGTGTCATCACAGACGTTGGATCTAAAGGTCTGACATTCCTTCAACAAATGTGAGCACCTACCCAGTGCCAGCCATGCACTGGGCAGGCGCGGTGTTGCACGCGCAACTGCATTTTGTGCCCAGCCCCCAGTTAATACTGACAGATGACCTTGGTGACATCTTTCCCACTCTCAGGGCTCAGTCCCAGCTCAGTCTGTGTCCGGCTTCGTAAAGTCCAGGGGGCAGTGTCTGCCCCCAGGAAAAAGGTCAGTGCCCAGCAGAATGCCAGACACACCAAGGCACACAGAAATTTCCCAAATAGGGAACCACACGAGCCCCTTAAAGAAAGGAGCATCTAATGAGCCCCACTCCCACACGGCTACCCTGGAGGCCCCCACCTCGCTCGGGGCCAGCAGAGCACTCCGAGGCCCTGGACCCCAGCACTGGGTCCCCTCCTCGCCACATCCATCTCCTTCCAGGCCAGGTTCCGGTCGGGCAGCACGCGAACACTTAGTTATTTCAATTTTAAGAATGACAGAGCCAGCGATGCTCAGAACGCTCGTGTTAATGGCGGTGGTCTGCAGTTTCATTTCACTTTAATAGGAACCATCTGCTGTAAGCAGGCAGTAGGCACGGCCAGCTCCCCTCTCAGGGGCTGGCCCCCTCCCCCAAATCCCACCCCCCCGCATCACGGGAGGGAGATGGGGACTCTGTGAGGAAGGCTGTGCTGGGACCCCACAGCCCCCAGGGAGGGTCTTAAAAGGGCCCCTGGAAGTGAGGGCTGAGGGTAGGACATGCAGAATCCCAGGCCGGTCCCTCCGTCCTCTCTGGCCAGGACCAAAAGGCCCGGGAGGACCACGGGACCAGCCAGTACTGGCTGTGGTGAAGCTGGAGGGGAAGGGAGGAGGCGTGGGGGTGTGAGGCCCCCACCCTTGAACCCACTGTGCTTGCTCTTCCTGCAAAGTCCCCAAGGGAGGCATGGGGCTCAGGAAGCAGTTCTGGCTCTGCCACTGATCCAGCGACAGGTCAGTCACTTTGCCTCCTGGTACCTCAGTTTTCACATCTGCAGAATGGGAGGCGCTAAAACACCCACACCAGAAAACACTCACTGAGGCCACGTGAGAGGAAGGCCCCCCACAAAAATGAGGCACCTCCCGCCATGCTTACTGGACGGGGGGGGGGGGGGGGGGGGGGGGGGGGGGGGGGGGGCGGGGCGCTGGTCTCTTCCGCCATCGGGGGAGCCCAGTGTGGCTGCCAGCAGCCTGGTGGGGTTGGGTGGCAGCCGGCTTCACCACCCAGCCCTGGCTCGGCACAGTGACGAGGCAGCGTGGGCCACACGGGTGGGTGTGAGCTCGCACGCTGAGCTGCAGGGCACCCCCCAGCCCAGGCCTGGGAACAGAACTAGTGCAGCCAAGCTGGGAAACAAAGTGGCTCTGGGGTCAGAGAACAAGTGCCTGGTCCCCACCCGCCGGACCAAAGCGAGCACGTCCAGACCCCGTGACCGGGCTATAAGGAGGTCCCATTGGGCAGGGGGATCTTATAGCCGCTCCGGAGGAGCACGAGGCAGGCGCCCAGCCCCAGGGCCCCCGCCAGGAGCACGGCGCCCAGGGCCTTGAGGAAGGACGTTCTGGTCCTGGTGAAGGAGCCGGGCGCCATGATGCCGAGCAGCGCCGTGCTGACCGTGAGCGTGTACAGGATGGAGACGCCCGTGTTGAGAGCGACGATCTTGCCGAATTTGGCAAACGGGGCGATGATGCAGAAGAAGAGGGGCACCGTGGCGATGACCGTGGTGAGAGCACTGGACACGATGGCCACGCCCACGTGCCGCACGGCCTCCAGGGTCCGCCACTGGCGCCGCGAGTGGGCGTCCTGGGTGCGGGCGAGAGCGGAAGCTGGGGCCGCGGGACTGCCGGGACAGCGGGCTCCCTCCCTGCCCAGGGCTGGGGATGGGGGCTTGGACCCTGCCCGAGGCCAGCCCTGCCCCTGGAGGCCCCCAGTTCTGCCTCCGCGAGTGGGGGATGACAGCACCTACTCCACAGGGTCGGTGCGGAGATGAAACGGTCCCGTGTTGCTATGGCGACCAGGATGCTTTGACCTTCATAGTAGGTTCTTGTAAATGGGAGCCCTGATTGGAACCGATTTCCTTCTTTTGACCCAAAGCAGCTAAATGTATAAATCATTTCATTTACATATTTATGAATGTTTTCACACCAGTACAATTCCCAACCAGGGAAAACACAAAAACTTTACGCAGCCTGGAGCTGGTTTTGGCACCGAGTCATGGGCGTTCCTCACTAAGCCACAGAGGGCCAGGTGGTGGCCTCAGGGTCACGAATGAAGGGCCTAGCCCTGCTCCCCAGTCTGAAGAATGAGACTCAGATTCTGGGAGCCGAGAAGGGTCCTTGGACATCACCTGGTCCAGCCCCTCAGGCTCACTGAGAAGTCGAGGCTGGGGGAGTGGACACCCCCAGGGCCCACAGCACTGCTCCAGAGTCGAGTCCCCAGGGAGACTGGCCCTGGAAACCGTAGCTCCTAGATCACATCCTGGTTGGGGGTGGGGCACAGGGGGTGTCTAGCTGTCCTTGGGGTCCCTCAGCTTCACCGAGGTGGGAGAAGATCTGTTGGGAGGGGTAGGGCAGGTAGGGTGCTCACCTCGGCCGGGAGAGGGGGCAGGTTCTCTCCGGCCAGCAGGTAGCCCTCGACCAGATGGACGCAGTAGTCCACAGAGGAACCGACGAGGATGGACAGGGAGATGGCTTCCACGGCGCCCATCTCCCAGCCGCTCCAGTACATGATGGTCACCACGAGGCAGACGATGCCTGCAGGGCAGAGGGGGTGGGGGAGGACGGAGGGAAGGCAGCTCGGACCCGGCCCTGCCCACAGTCCTGGAGCGGTGTGGAAAATCAGCGGGCCCCCAGGGAAGGGGGTGAAGTCTAGAGTGGATGGAGCCCCTTCCTCCGGAGGCAAGACAAACAGGGCCGGAGAGAGCTGGAAGGTGGGGAGTGGCAGGTACAGTGACATGTCACTGGGCAGAAAGCCACACCCAGCAATAGCTGGCTCACCTTGGGGAGCACAGACTCATGGCACACAGTCCTATGAACGACTGTCACCCAGACTACGCCGAGCAGAGGGTCACCTTTCTGGGGGTGGGGGTGGTCAGGAAGCCTTCACTGAGGAGATGTGACAGCTAAGGGCTGAGAGAAACCTGCTGATGGGAGGCCACCGCAGGACCTCTGTCTGTTGCTGGCCCCCGGCCACATACCCAAGATACTCAGGAGCACAGGCAGCAGGAGCAGCACGTGGGTGGTGAACACAGCCACCGCGGCCACACAGATGAGCAAGGACAGGGCCAGGCCATACAGGGCGCTCTGCACCCCTGCAAGGTGCGAGAAGAGGGTCCTCAGCTGGGCTCTGGGGGGCGCAGTGCCCACATCTCTCCTCATCCCCATGGTTCCGAGGTCACTGGTGTTACCCAGATGGGCACAGTCACAGCTGGCTGTGTCTCTCTGGGAAAGCCACTTGACCTCTCTGAGCCTCCATTTCTTCATCTGTAAAAACGGGGTAGTAAGAGTGCCTCCCCTACAGGCCTCATTTGGAATTTAAACAGGTCACCCTGTGCTGAGGGCTTGGCACCGAGGAGGGATCCTAATGACAGTGAGTTGCCATCATGGTCATTACTATTCCCTTTTAGGTGGCCAAATTCAGAATGTGGCCAGCTGCCCCTGAGCAGAAGGGGACCCAAACTCCGGCCCCCAACTGGTGTTCCCAGCCACTGGGTCATCCCAGTTTCTCCAGGGCTCTTGGCCAGGACTGAGAAGATGGCCAGTGTGGCTCGGCCATGCCATGCCATGCCCTCCCTGCCCCAGTCACCTCCCAGTCCCCACTGCCATCATCCACCCCTCCGGGACCCCGGGCTGCCGCTCGCCTATGATCTCCATGAAGATCTGCTTCCAGTGCTCGCAGGTCTGGAAGCCTCTGCGCAGGGCTGAGCCCTCAGGGAACGTCTGCAGCTGCTGCTGCAGGAAGCTCTCCCAGCGCAGGTAGTCCGAGTAGGTCTGGAAGGAGGACTTGCCCTTGTACGTGGTCTGTGGGGGACACGAGCAGTGAGGCGGGCAGGCGGCCGTGGCCCCCGCGCCCTCCCCAGACGATGGCTGGTCTCCTCCAGGGCCGAGGCAGCCAGTCCTTGGCCACTTGCAAATGGCGCATGCTGTGGGTGTGTGTAGGGGGTGGTGGTGAAGGGGGAGTGGGTCCAAGATGACCCCCCGCTGGCCTCTGGGCTCACGTGTGTCATTCTCACAGCGACTCCAATGCAACCTGTTTCTTTCCAACAGAACCAGCTTCAGCTCCCAGGGCAACCCCTGCTTACGTGTCCCACCCCCTGCACAGGCTGTTCCCTCTGCCTGCCAGCCAGCTCCCACTCCTAGGGTTCTGTCTCCTCCAGGAAGCCCTCCTGATACCCCAAGATGGGCATCCTCTGGGCTGTTATTTTTCAGGTGGCCCCCCTAATTCAGGACCAGAAAATGTGGCCAGATGCCTCCAAGCAGGAGGGGACCCAAACTCTGGCCTGTGAATCAGTTCTTGTCACTGCCTGGCAACCTGCCCATCCCCTGGATAGACTGGGACCCAGGAGGGCAGGAACAGCCTGTCTGGTTCACAGGGTCCACTGTGAGGAGCTGTTTGGGGGACAGTGACAAGACAGGCACTCATCCTGCTCGGGAACTTCCATGTACATTCGTACACTGGCCCAGTTCTGCTCTCTAGGAGTACAAGCCAGTTACAGGGTGTCTGTGCTCACTAACCGGGTGACTGTGGACAGGCAATTTTACCTCTTCGGGCCTCGTGTCCCCCCTCTGAAGAGCAGCCCCACCCAACTGGACCGAGGACCAGGGATCACAGGTGACACACGAGAGGCAAGCACTCAGGGGCTCACCGACTCGAAGGCCATGGAAATCCACTGCACACGGCCCTCCCGGACGCCCACGGCCCCATGTGACAGCTGCCCGGGGAGCAGGTTGGGCTCGGGCAGCTCCTTGCACTCAGGGTGTAACATCTGCAGGAAGGAGGAGATGCTGTAGCCTGCGGGGAGGAGCAGAGCGGTGGGTCGGGGTGGGGACCGGGGTGAGCACCCTTCCCAACCCCATCCCACAGTGCACCCATGCTCACCCATCTGTCAGTGAGTGTGGGAGGGCACACGCCCTGTCCCCACCCCCACCTCCCAGGTTTAAATGATTGTCACCCCAATAAATTTAATAAATTTTTTTTTAAAGTATGCGTAACCGTTGGCAACGACACTGGGAACCTACAACACCCATCGTGTGCCCTCAGAGAGAACCCTGGCCGGATCTCACCCTGTGGTGACCTGGGAGCCAGGCCCTGCTTCCAATTTTGGAAAAGTCACCCCTGCAGCTGTGCCTGCGTACACCACACACGTCCCCACTATGGGCACCTCTGGGCCAATTCATGTTCACACACGAGCCCGCTTTCTTCTGGATGTTCACCCATCCCCCACCCCGATGTGGGCACTCAAGCCGGTGTCCTCGGGGCTATAGACACATGGGCCCCAGTTCGCCCAGTCCCCTCCCCCAGGAAATGGCTGTCCCCACACACCTGAGGGCAGGCACTGGGCCCCGCCTGGCTTCACCAGCTCTGAGTTCCCTGCAATGGCCTTGCAGAGGCGACACAGGTGCCCAATTTCTTTGAAGAGGTCAAAGGTGCTGTCATAGATGACGCTGCCCTTTCCCAAGGAGACACAAGCCAGTGCAGGCTGCTCAGTGAGTCAGGACCTCAGTCCTGGGTTCCGCCTCTGGGGAGTAGCTCCCCGCTGGCATCCGTGCCATCACGTCGGAGCCCCCTGCCAGGTCTCCCGTGGTCCCCTCGAGCTCGCTCCGCCTGTCCCCAGCAACACCTTATGTCCCCCTCCCTGCCCACCCCGTCGGGCCCCCTTCGCCTCACCCCCTTGCTGTCACTCACAATGCTCTCACCTGGGCTTCCTGCTTTCCCCTTGCCCTCTGCACGGCCAAATCCTACCTGTCCCCCAGGGTCCGCCGAGTCTCTCCCGCCTCCCCTCCCTCCCGTGAACATCTGCAGACTCGGTCTGGAAGGACAGAGAAATCTCCTCCCACTCCAGCTGGCTCCCAAATTACCTCTTGCCTGACCCTGGACTGCTAGCCGGACTGACTTCTCAAGGCGGTGGGATGGCATACCTGCGACCAGTCCTTCCTGCCACACGCTCAGTCCCGTTACGTGCCAGGCACACACCCAGTCACAGCTCCGGCAGGTCTCTCCCTTCTGACACCCAAGAGCCCAGCGAAGGGACAAGGGGCGGGGGCCTCCCACCGCAGGAGGGGCGGCTGGTTTGACTACTGCGTTTCCCTCATCCCTGTCCCAGCCCCCAGTGGTGAGGGGCAGCCAGCTCAGGCCCCAAATGGCCTCAGGCTCCTGGGTGATGCTAAGAGCTCGATCTCACTCACTCAAGAGAAATGAGACCCAGGGGCCCGGGGAGGTCCTCTTTGGTCTGATGGGGGCAAGTGGGGGGCTCGGAGGGTGGCCCTTGAGCTGGTACTTATTTGCAAGTCTGTTAGCTGGCATTTGCTCAAAGTGGGCCCACGTACCGGGTCTCCTATGACATGGTTGTCCACCTGCCGGGTGCGGTTGATGCCCACAATGCCGAAGACCACAAAGACCATGGCCCCCGTGTCCACCAGCGGCCGCACCGCGGGCTTCCCGCAGCCGGTGTTCACGCAGGGGTTGAAGCCGAAAGTGGCCGAGAGGCGGGCCCTGGGGCCTGCGGGGGCAGTCACAGTTGTACTGTGGGGGGCGCCGACCCCCAGGCCCCCAGGCCCCGCGGTGGCCTCCCCGCACGCACCTTTCTCACTCGGCACGTAGAAGAAGCCTTTGGTCGGCCCGTCAGGGCTGGAGCTGAGCAGGCAGCCGGGAGGGGCCGCGCACACGCGCCCGTGGAAGGGTGGCTTGTGCGACTGCGCGAAGTACAGTTTCCTGTGGGGGAAGGGAGGCCGGGATTGAGGCTGGCAGGGCCAGGGCAGTCAGGGACACGCGTGCGAGGCGAGCGTGGCACTGGGCACTGCGCGGGGCTGGATTGGGGCGCCCCCAGCACGGGGGCGTGGTCTCTGGTTGGGGGCGGGGTTTGGAGGCTGGTTCTAGTCCTTCCCCCACCTGAGTCTGTCTCCCCCCACCTGTGGCATGACGGTCGGAGACCAGTTTTCAAACGGTCTTCCAGGTGGTGCAAGAATTCATAGAGGGGCCCCAGGGCCATCCTTGGGGGTGGGTGTCCCTGCCTGGAAGCCCCTTCCCTCCAACCCCCACCTTCACTTCAACCTGAGCAGTTATGGAGACTCGAGTTTCATTTTGAAGAAAAGTTTGAAAGGGTTCTATGGTCATGTTGCTCATCACTAGACCTGATGTAGCTGAAGGTTCTCTCTAGAATGTTCTAGGTTCATCCAGACAGCCTGACTCCAGTGGCTATTGGGCTTAGGGGAGGGCAGGCAGAGGGACTCCCACCTGGAAGGGCCCTGCAAGCCCTATGTGGTCATGCCCCTGCCTCCGGGCCACACCCTCTGCCCCAGGCAGAGTCCAGCCTCCCGTGGGTGCTGGCTGTCCTGAGGTCAGGCCCAGTCAGAGCCCACGGCCCCTGTGTCACCAGCACAGGGCCCTACACTGCTGTTCTCTAGACCACAGCAGCCTGGCTCTTCCTGTCTCCCACTCAGATCGTAATTTGTAATGACATTGTGGGTGACTTGTTAGCTGCTGTCTCCCGCTAGCTGCCCGAGGACAAACGCACATCTGTCTTGTTTACTGCTGTGTCCCCAGCACTGGCATGGTGCCAGCATACAGTCGGTGCTCAATGTTTGTGAAATGAATGAATGGACGAAAGAGCAGACCCTTGGCTACTGCAGCACCCACGGCTAAATGAGTGTAGGGCCTGGGCCAGAACACAGGGATGAGGCCTGGGAACAGCCTCCCCCAGCTGCCTCACTGGCCCCCCGAGGTACAGAATGCAGCCAAGTACTTTGGGGCACTGACTTGGTGCCAGGCGCTAGGCAGGCCTACCATACAGGACTGACAGTCTCTCTCCTGTCACCTCATAGTCTGAGGGACAGTAAGTATTTTCTGAATTAATTATATAGACTGAGAAGGGGCGAGTGCCATGGAGCGGGAGGGCAGAGTGTACCCCATTTGTTCAGCAAGTGTTTGTGGACACCCGCTGTGTGTCAGACACTGCTAGGTGCTGGGGACACACAGACATAACAGCTGAACGGTGTGTGGAAATGGATGTGGGTTTCTTAAAGGTGCCTGCTGGCCCTGAGGGAGAGAGAGAGAGAGAGAAGGGGGGCTGGACTGGGGGGAACAGGCTTGTCTGTAAGGCTGTTACCGGGTGTGCTGCTGCTCCTTGGCGGCCACGTAGAAGCTGAAGTCAAACTTCCAGCCCCGCTTGGCGTCACAGGCCAAGGTCGTCACCATCCACTTGCAGGAGGGGCTCGCCGCCTGGAGCAGCCCTACTGTAGACATACAAGCGGTCAGCTTCTTGGTGAAGTTACCAAAAGGCGCTCTATATACCTAAGCAGTGGATCGACAGAGACAAGACACGTGACTCCGGGAGGCTGCCTTGGCCTGGGCCCGGCCTCAGGCTCCGTCCCCTCCCTCCTCAGTATGTCCCACCCTGTCCCAGCCCTGAGATGGGGCGGCGGGGGGATAGAGCCCTGGGCACAGGTTCAGGGGGCCTGGGTTCGAGTTGGGAGATTGAGCAATTCCTTCCCTTCCTCTCTGAGCCTCAGTTTTTCCTTCAACTGAGCACTGGTTGCATGCCAGGCCCCGAGCTGGGGAAGGGGGATACAGCAAGATGGGCTTGGTCCCTGCCCTCCTAGGCTGCCAGTCACAATGGCTTCAGATTCTTTTAAGGGCTATGAATTAAACCATCAGGATGTTAAGACACAGGATAAGGGGCAGGGGAAGAGGAGGGCAAACTGAGGAGGATGCTCAGGACAGGGCTCTGTGAGGGAGGTGACATTAATGCTGAGACCTGAGTGAGAAGTCCACATGCATTAGGCGGGAAGGAGAGCTTTCCAGGCTGTGGGGACAGCAACGCAAGGCTCAAGGTCAGGAAACGCTGCAGACCCCTCATCTTTCAGATGGAAGTAAAGACCCTGAACAAGTGTGCTGACATGTGCAAGTGTCACCCAGGAGGTTGTAACATGTTAAAGAAACACAAATGGTTCCCACGAGAGAAAAACTGGGGGCCTGGGTTGGCCCTCAGAGGTTCTTTTTTGGGGTGCTGGAGCAGCTGCCAAGAACCACCACCTAACTAAGGGCTACCATTTACTGAGCACTTACTATGTTCCAGATGGTATGTAATGCAGAGGCCTGACCTCATGTACCTCCAACACTCCTGATTGGTGCTTTTCATATCCCTATTTCACCAGTGAGGAAACTGAGGCTCAGAGAGATTAAGTAATTTGCCCAAAGACACACAGATTAGAAATGGCAGAGCTAGGACTCGAACCCAGGTCTGGCTGACTCAGAAGCCCACGCTCTCACCACCCTGCAGGTCCCACCACCGGCCTGGCTGACAGTGCGAGAGGGTCCTCACCTGCCTGCAGCAGCTCCAGCCTCACAGACCTGGCCTTCCCCTCCCGACATGGCCGGTGCCCAACGGTGCAGCACTGAGGGCCCCCTCCCCGGGTAGTGGCGGCTCACTTCCTGAAAGTCCAGGCTCACCTGGAAGGAGGGCACCTCCCCGTCCCCAGAGGACACGATCTGCCAAGGAGCAGGCAGGCTGGCATTGAGGGAGAGCCTGTAGACAGCCAGGTGGCCTTTACTCTTCACCTTGGAGACATACACGGTGCCTGGAGAGTCTGTGGGGGCAGACAAGGGCTAGACGGGGCTGGACAGTCACCTCAACTGGCTTCCCCTGACCCTGGAGCAGCCCACCCTCTGCTTGTCAGTAGTGGACACTAGGATGGAATGGTGGCGTGGGTGGTAGAGGAAGTAGTGGTCACTAGATGGGGTGGCTGCATGGATAGAGGGGGACGTGACGATGGTCACTGGTGTCAGGTGGCAGCAGGGTGGAGGGAGTATCAGCAGTGGTGTACGCTGTGGTGAGGATGTGACGGCATGGGCTAGGGTGGGGACACAGTGGGAATGGTGGGGCTGATGCTAAGAACAATGGTGGCACAGATGGGGTGACAGTGGTCATCTAGAACTGCCCCATGGGGGAGGTAATTCCCACAGTGTCCAGGATGTCCCTGGTGCACAGGGCAGGTTCACGGGGCTGTGGAGCCGTGGCCGGAGGGGCACCCACAGTTCTGGCTGGGGATAGCTGATGGGACAGGGCCCAGGTCCATCCCCCCATGCGACCCCTGCCCAGTCACCCAAGAACAGAATTTGCTCTGCTCTCCTCACAGGGCCCCCACACCCACGCCAGCACCAGGCAGGACCTCCCGACACCCGCATCCCAGCCAGATCACACTGCCCACTGACCCTGCAGGGCGGCCTCGGGCCGGCTGGCCCACGGGCCCCCCGAGCCCCGCTTCCTCTTCTCCAGGGACGTCCGGATGTTGTTCTGCAGGCTGTGGGGCTTCTCCTGGAACAGACCTACCCCCCATGCTGCATTAGGGGCAGGGCAGGGGTCGGTGACAACCCCAGGGACACGGTCCCCAGGGCCCTCGGCCTGGAGCCTGCCAGAACTTAAATGCAAGAGAAAGAAACAGCAGGTACCGAAGCTGCAGGAATCTTAAGGCGAGAGAAAGGCACCTGTCGGCCAGAGAGACCCTCGGACGCTTTTCCTACTCAGACTCACCAGGCCTCGCCCCCTTCCACTGCCAAATGGGGTGATGCTGCACCCCCGAGGGCAGCTGAGGACCACATGGGACGCTGCTTCTTCTGCACTCAGCTCATGGTGAATGCTCTACGGACAGGAGCGATGAGAAACGGAACGTTCCCAACTAGCCCAGGTGAGGGGAGACCTTCCTATTGGGCCCGAGCATTGTAGATGAGTTTCTGGTGTTTTAATGAGAAAAATTTTATACCTTTAAAAACACATTCCCTACAAGAACCCTAGGAGGCCGTTATTATTAACCCATTTGACAGGGAAGAAAGCAGAGGTTCAGGGAGGTTCTGTGACCTGCAGAGCAAGTGAGAGGCAAAGCCCCATTAGGACCGGGTCTCGTCTGCCCTAAAGGTGAAGCTCTTTTTGCGACAACCTGAAGGGGTCCCTTTAAGAGGCAGTTCAGAGAGCTAAGAGACACAAAGGGCTGGGGGCTGGACTCTGGCTGGTGTCCTGGCCCTTTTCCAGATGTTTCCAGGAACTCTGGCTCATCCTTGTCCATCTGTGAAATGGGACTGGATGAGGCTTTCTGTCCCAGGCTCTGAGGGGCAGCGGGCGCCTTGTAGCTGCTGTGAAAATGGAGCTAATTGGTACGCTCAGGTGGGCAGGAGAGGACCTGGGGATGTGGCCCGGGGCCGGCTCCAATTTAGGAGGGCACCTCTCTGAGCTGCAGTCAATTATCGTGCATTTGGTTAATGCCACTATCAAGGGGGAGGCCAAGTTAATCTCATCACAGCCCTAATTAGATGAAGGCAATTACAGCAGTCCACGGGTCTTCATCTCCGCCCAGGAGCGGGGTCACCCGAGCACCTTCTCATTGGTTTCTAACGGCCCTGGTAAAACGGTATGACCTTGCGCGACTTTCCGCGGCCGACCCTGACCTCAGGCTCCCCGCTGTAAAGTGAGGGCCTGGCCCCGGCTGCCTCTAAGGCAAGGAGGCACCCTTATCTCACCTCCTTGCTCATCTCCTACAAGCACGTCACTAAATCCTATGGATTCCACCCCTCAAAGGCCTCTTGACTCCGCTGCCACCATTAGCCCCTGGCCCCAGCCTCCACCACCTCTCCCTCCCAGCCGGGCTAACCCCTCCCCTTCTCTCCCTCCCAAGCTGGTTACCTCCTTCCCATTCGTTGAGTCTCAGCTTAGACGTTACCTCCTCCAGGAAGCCCTCCATGATGCTGAGCTCCCCAGGCAGTCTTCCCTCCACCACAGCTCAGATCACTATTGCAACGGCTGGCCCCTAGCAACGGGGTGAACTCCCTGAGCCTGTCCTTGCCCACTGTGGTCTCCCCGGAGCCAGTGCAGTCGACACCCAGTACATATTCATTTAATGAAACGGGTGTGTGTGTGTGTGTGTGTGTGTGTGTGTGTATGTGCTGAGCCTGGGCCTCGCATCTTTCAGGCCAACAGTTTTTGAAACCTGGACTAAAAAGAGAGCAGGGGCCCCGCAGGGAACCTCCGGCTGGAAACCCTCACCTGAACAGGTGATACAGGAAATGCCCTCAGCGCTCAGGTTGTACTTGAGGTCCAGCAGCACCTGGATGTTGGTATCGGGCCGGAAGAGCAGGGGGGCCCGGCTAGCAGGGCGGAGCCGGCTGGCGAACACCAGGGACAGGATGAGGGTGGAGACAAAGAGCCCTACGAGCAAAGGATGCAATCGAGGAAGGGCTGGGCCCAGACGAAGCCTCCAGAGCCCAGGCAAAGAGCTACTCCCTTTATGAGGGCTCTTGGGGGTGAGGGAGGGTCCCACAGGAGCAGGCAGAGGCCCAGGATGCCAGTCTGTGGGTGACACTTGCTAGGGACTGGTCCTCTAGGGGTAGGGGTGGGTTGTTATGCGTGTCAACTGGGGATCAGACTATAAGTTTCAAGCTCATACGCCTGCATAAGAACCAGCCTGCGTGTTAGAATACTTAAGAGTTTATAAAGAGCTGGCAGAGCCACTTGATTGTACATAAGCCTAAATATTGTCTGTTTTTTTGTTTTGTTTTGTTTTTGTTTTTGCTTTTTGCTTTGTGGGTAGCTCCCTGACTGGGAATCGAACCCAGGCCGCAGTGCTGACAGCGCCAACGCCAAAGCCTTAAGCCACTACACCATCAGGGAACTCCCAATATTGTCAATAATGATAATAACAACAATAACTGCACTTAATGTTTGCTGAGCCCTTACTGTGTGCCAGGCCCGGGGCTTAGTTCTTCACATGCACGAAGGCATTCCTTCCAATGGCCTGATTAGATAGATCCTATTCTGCTCCTCAGTCACAGGACAGGAAACTGAGGCTCGGTCCAATGGACATAGCCAAGGTCACACAGCTAGCACATGGTAGAACCGGGAGTCCAACTCAGCCAAAGTGGTCTAACTGTAGAGTCCAAGCATGAAGCACTCTCACTGCCCAGCATGATGACTAGCACACAGTAGGTGCTCAATAAACAAAAGCTGTGGGGGACCAGCTTCACTCCATGCAGGAAGGAGGTGAGGCTCACACAAGTGAGAGATGCCAACCCAGGTCTCTGACTTTTAGCTCATTTGCAGGAGGTGGTGTGCTCCCAATGCCTCCACGTTCTTTGGGGATTCTGACCCTCCACACTCAGACACTGGGTAGAAGCTGCAAGACAGAGGGGAAGGTGGGAGTCCACTTACCCATAATCACCCAGCGGCTCTTGACGGCCGACCACAGGACCCAGTGGTGCAGCAGCTCCTGCAGCTGAGCAATGAGCTGACCCCGGCTGGCCCTGTCAGGGGTGGGCCGCAGGCCCTCGGGGGGCACAGACACCAGAGACACATCTCCCAGCTCCAGAGACACTGCCAGGGCAGAGCAGTGACCTGTGAGAAGCCTAGCCCAGATCCGAGTCAAAGCCCACCCTGGTCTTCACCCTCTCTAGGGGAGCCCAAATGCTGCAGGGGGATCCCTGCCGCAGGTCCAGCCTGTCCTCAAACCATCTTGTCAAAAGTCACCTCCCCCAGCGGAGGCAGTCCCCAGGCCTCCCACGGAAAGGCCTCCAGCCTCTCACCTGGCTCGTCCTCCACATTCAGCAAGGGGATGTCGTCGTCCAGGTAGGGAATGGGGCCCTGGGCCGGGCTGCCCCCAGCCGGCTCGGGAGCGGCAAACACATCCCCGGGGAAGTGCAGGGAGCTCTTGCGGCCACACTTCTGGTGGCAGCTACGGAGAAAGTGGGGGAGAGGGGTGAGCCCCGGAGGTCCCAGGTGTCTGGGGAGGGGAGGGCAAGGCCCCGGCTACCACATGAACCCAGGTTTCACGCTGCTGCTGACAGCTCACACAGGACATTCATCACAGACTTCCCGAAGCCTGAGCCTGATTTCTTTCCGGTGCCATCTCCCCCGGGGCCCTCAGGAGCCACTCTTCCTCTGGGGAGACAAACAGTGACAGCAGCCATTACCCAGGGAGAGGGGATGACAACACACAGCCCCCTATGCATCAAGGTGACCAATGCAGGGGAATCCTGCCTCTGCTGTCACGTGGTCCGGAGCTCTGACACCAGGTGGAGGAGCAGGGCTGGGCTGAGGGCGTCGGAGGAGTGGCTGAGCCCTGACTGGAGTGGCTGTGGGGAAGGCAAGGCTCGCCCTAGGGACAGGAATAATGCACTTGGCTAATGTAATGCATGCTGTGCGCCAGGACAAGCCATAAGCCCCCATGTGGACTCAATCACTTAATCCTCCCAGCAATCCTACAGAGGAACGACACTCATTTTACAGAACAGGAAGCTGAGATGCAGAGAGGTTCAGTATATGCCCAATGTTGCACAGCCGCCAAGCAGAGGCTGAGGCTGAAGCCCAGCACTGGGGGGGTGGGGGTGGGGCCGGGGCTGACGAGAGGGCGGGCAAGGGGCGGGGCTTAGTTGATGTCTCTGCAGAGATTGGAAAAGGGCACCCTTTTCCCCAAGACATGCTGCTGTTGCTTGTGTCATAAAGCTGTCGCAGTCAAATCTGAATGCCCACCGTGTAGATGGTAGTGCCTCAGCCACAGTGCCCTCATGCTGTGCCTAACCCTCACCACCACGCATGGTGGCCCTGATGGGACAGCAGAGAGTCAGTCCCAGGCCAAGCCTGAGCTCCTTGCTGGGTTTTTGTCTCTCTCCTACCTCTCCCTGCTCACCATGGTCAAGTGGACATCATCATAGACCCCTGACATTCCTGCCTTTGTGTGCCCTGCCCCAAGCCCTGAGACTCTCCATCATTCCTCAGTGCTCCCAAGCCCAGGCCCACCCAGGCCAGATGACATTTAGCCATGCTTCCTTCCATCCCTCCCTCCTTCCCTTCCCCAACCACGGGCTCACGAGACCCTGACCCCTCAACTTCAGGCAGCAACTCTGGATTGACCTGTTCCCCTCTGCACGTGGCTCACTGTGTCTGAATATTGTTTCTCCACCAAGACAAGAACCTTGAGGCTATTTAACAAGCGTGGCTAAGAGCATAAAACCCAGAGCCAGATTTTCTTGCGTTTAAATCCTGGCTCTGCTGCCCACTAAATGAATGACCTTGAGAAAGCGGACCAGTGTCCTACGCCCTTGTTCCTTCATCTGTAAAATGGGCAGAATGACAGGACCCAGCTCTCAGCGTCCTGCGGGGTGGCAGTCAGATCTGGTCCAAAAGTGTTTTGCCCACTTTCGAGCACACAGCAGGTGGTCACAAATGGTAACTGCCCAACAGGGTTGCCTTCTCCATCCCTTGTCCCCCAGCAGGGCCCAGCATAGGACTGGACATAGAGAAGGTGCTCAGTATCAAATCACAAGGGCATGGGATAGATATTCATGAGAAGAGGACAGGCACCCCCACCCCTGCCTGCCCAGCTCACCTGGTCTGGCAGGAGCCCTCTAGCGGTGCCATGTACAGGCTCCAAATGCCCAGGGCGGCCGGCATGGTGAAGAGCACAGCCAGCCAGCAGCACGACACAATGAGAGACATAAACAGGCCAAAGTCATGGACGGCCGGGATCTGGCAAAGGAGAGGTAGAGGAGGGATGTAGGGTGGGCCCAGGGAGCCCAGGACTCTGCAGCCAAGGGGATTAAGGACCCCAGACCACTGTCGGACTGCGGTAGGATGAGGAGGCCCAGGCTGCTGGGGGGCCAGCCATGGGCTCAGGAGGACATCAGAAGGCAAGGGCCCGTGCCAGGGGCTACAACAAGGGAGGAAGAGTCCCACGTCAGGTGTGGAGGCGCTTGTCTATACTGTAGTCCCCTGCCCAAACCATGCCTGGCACACACCAAGTGTCTGATAACTGTCTTTATGTGAATGACTGGGGGACAGAGGAAGACACGCCTCATTAGACCAGGCCATGTGTCAGTGAGGGGGAAGGGAGAGAATGCTGCCATGTGATGGGAACAGGGAGCCTGGGGCCTTGGAGCGATGGGTGTGCTCTACAAGTGTCCCAGGGGCCTGCCCAGGGGTGGCAGTCAAAAGGAAACTGTAGCCAACAGGCAGACAGGTCTTCCCTGTTTGTGAAACACTTTCACAATCATCTTCTCATTTCAGTCCCTGAGTAACCCACACGTGAGGAAAGTGAGACTCAGAGAGGTTAAATGACCTGCCTAAGGTCACACAGCAGAGGTGGGATTTGAACCCAGCTCTGCATGTTTCCTGGATGTGGTTCTCTAGGAAGATCTGGATAATACCAACACATCTAGTAGTTTCTAAACCGGATGCTCAGCCCAGGTCATAAAATCTCTGAGACTCAGGCAGGCTCCCTGCCTTTCAAGTTCTATCAGCACCAAGGACCTGGCCCAAACTCAAATCCTTCCCCTGAGCCCAACTCAGTGGCTTGAGGAGCATGGGGCCAGCAAGAGGAAAGTCGGTATGATGAGAGTGCGGTGTGAAGCCAGTGGGCGGAAGGAGCTCAGGGGTCAGCAGACTTGGTCAGGCTTACCGCTTACCAACTAGGTGACCTTGGGGAAGTTACTTTTCCTCTCTTGGGCCTCAGTTTCTGTATCAGGAAAACAGGGATGTGACGATACCTTTGACGTAAGTATGTCACGAGGACAAAATGCGAAAGAGCTTTGGAAACTGCCAAATGCCCCTCAGGGCAGATGCTGGATTACTATTAATGAGCATCAATAATAGATACTACTGGTATTAAAATTTTCCCATTTGTTAAGTTCTGGTCATGGTGATGAGTAACAAAAATGGCCCCTAGGGCCATGGTGAGCACCTGAAGCAAAGGCTGTGTGTCCACAAAAGAACGGGTGGGTGGGAAGAGCAGGGGCCAAAGGCCAGGTGTGTGTGGGAGGAATGGAGAGGCCAGGTCAGAAACAGAGGGCGGTCTCTCACCTGGGAGAAGACATTAGCTGCGTAGGCGGCGGCCGTGGTCAGGGAGGTGAAGAAGGTGGCCTTGCCTGCCGTCTGGATGGTGTGGATCATCCGCAGCTGTGGGTCTTCCAGATGGGTAGCCTGGCGGTAGGTGTTGATGAACACAAAGACATCGTCCACACCTACAGGAGGGAATCCCGGGCCAGTAGGGGCAGGCTCAGGATCACTCTGCTGCCTCCAAGATCAGACCCAGGCTGGGCCAACCCTGAGAGGCCCTCTGAGAGGTCAGGCTCCAGGGGAGCCCTGCTTCTCAGCTTGGAAGGCGGAAAGACCCATCTGACTCTGGCTCCACCCAACAAGAATCCAAGCCCCACCCTCCACACTCCTTGGCCCAACCCTATCCCCGGAACTAAGTCCCTTCTTCCAAATCTTAGCCTGCTTCTCACCTTTCCTAGACTTTCCCCACCATACCCCCTTGCTTAACCTCTACCCAGCACACCCTCCTGCTCCTTCTACCCCTTGGGAGTACCACCCACCATATGCCAAGGGTCTACCCACCATACATACTCTACCCCCACCACATTCTGAGGTCTAAGAGGGACTTTTTGGTGCCTCCATGGAAGCCAAGCTTTACATCCATGGCATATAAAGAGGAAAGTCCATTGCTGTGGCAATAGCGGCAACTCACCAATGCCCACTATGACGAAGGCAGCCACCCCATTGAGGATGCCCAAGTACTGGACACCAAAGACCACGTGGTATAGAAAGAGTGCCACCAAGCAGCTGAGGCCAATGCTGGCAATCCCAAAGAAGGACAGGAACACTGGGTGGGGCAAGGGGACAAGGAATACATTGGGGGGATCCAGCAGAACACACACACCCTCCAGTGTCCCTGACCCCCCTGGGTCCTGCTCACTGCTGTCCCCCACTGTGAAGCACACTTTGCTACCCCATCTGTGCCTAGCGCAGTGCTCCATGCCCACAGAAGGGGCCGGGCCAGAGGCCCGAATGGCAGAGGAAGCCATCTCTGAATAAGGCACATTGTTCATGGGCCCTCATCTTTGTAACTTATTGGGAATTATAAACATTATATATTTATTTAACATCTGTCACCCCAGTAGACAAAGTTTCTGTGGGGAAAGGATGTGTGTCTATGATGTTGACCACTGGATCCCTGGCATCAGCTCTGACATGGGTTTGAGGCTATTTCTGGCATACTTGAGCAGGAAGGCTTTGTCCAGACAGGAGCACACTGGGAGGAGAGAGGGTATTGAGGAAGGTCCTACCTGAGCAGGAGGTGAGAATGTAGACGAGGGCAGCAATGCAGCTGCTGCTGATGAAGGCCAGGAGCATGTCATTGTTGAAGGTCCTGCGCACCTCATAATCAAAGAGGTCTGTTCCCCCATAAAGAACCTGGACTTTGCTGGGGGAAGGGAGGACATGGATAGAGAAATATGGAAGGGTATTAGAGATGGCTGTCAGTACTTGGAGGAAGACCAAATTCTCCTCTCAAATGGCAGATTAGGTACAACAAGAGACAGATCAGTGAACTGGAAGATCTAAACCAAAACATAGCATAAGAAAAGAGAAAAGAGAAACCTAGAGAAGAGTGTTGAAAACGTATGAAACTCAGTGAAAAAGTCAACATTTGTGTAATTAGAATCCCAAAATGAAAAGGGCAAGTGAGTTAGAAACAATATTTGAAGAGATAATAGCCAGGAAATTACTAACACTGATGAAGGTTATCAACCCATGGATTCAAGAAGTTCTGTGTACCCCAAGCAGAGCAAAGGAAACCACATGGACATAAATCATATGAAAACTGGTGAAATCAAAGACAAAGATAAATCTTAAAAGCAGCCACAGAAAGACAATCATTCAAAGGGATTGACACCTGACTTCCCCACAGAGATGATGGAAGTTGGAGCACAATGATTGACATCTTTAAAGTATTGAAAGAAAATAACTGCCAATTTATAGTTCTATACCAGCAGAAGTATACTTCAAAAATGAAAGTAAAATAAAGATGTTTTCTAGGCAAACAAAGCAGAGAATTTATCACCAGCAAACCTGCACTAAAAAACCAAAATACTAAAGAGTTCCTCAGATACAAGGAAAATGATCCCAGAGGGAAACATGAAATTGAAGAAAGTAATAAAAAGCAATAGAAAAGTTCAATATGTGAGTGAATATAAATGGAAACTGATTCAGTCAAGTGAAAATGTAATAACTTATGGGGTTTAAAATGTAGACAGAATTAAAATGGAGGCAACAAAAATGTGAAAACCCGAAGGGTTATAAATGCAGTGACCTGTGTTCCAAGATTCTAGTATTATTAGGGAAGTAGTAAAAGTGATCATTTGTATTATTCTGTAAGAAGTCAAGGTGCATGCTGCCATCTCTTGGATAACCAATAATAGAATAATAAAAAAGATTTTATTAATCCAAAAGGAGGTACTAAGTCAAGTCCACAAGAGGCCTGGTTGTCTCCACTTCTATGCAGCTCTGAGGGGATGGGAAAGGGAAGACAGACTTTTTTACCCACAGCAGGGATTTTGCCTTGGCAGCTGAACATACCAGGCAGTGGTAATTGTTGGTATCTGAAACCTTGAAGATCCTTCTACAGCCAGCCCTTCCCAATTTCCCAACCCAGCCAAGTACCTTTCGCTGGAGCACCTCCGTCCATCCATCCACCCATCAACCCCCTGGCAAGTCCCTAAGGCACAGTGCTAGAGGGTAGGCCTACAGAAGTGAGCCAGGGACAATCTGAGCCCTCAAAAGACTCTCACTCCATTGAGACAGAATGAAACCAGACCTTCATCAAACTTTAATGTAGTGCTATAGGTATGGGAAAGGTCCGGAGATGGTGAGAATCTGCATTCCTAACTAGCCCCTGGGGCTGCTGATGCTGCTGATGTGAAACTACACCTTAAGTGGCAGGAATTCAACACTAAAATACAGAAGGACAAGGGCTATGATGAAACTGTAGCTCAGAGAGGTGAAATAGTTCAATGAATCTCCCATGGCTAAGTGGAGTAACTGGGATCTGACTCCAGATATATCTGACTCAAAAGCTGGTATATGCTCTTTCCTGCCTCCCTTACAGAGAAGAAGGGGACAGTGGAAGTGGGGAAAAGGGCATTAAATCCAGCTTCAGGGAAGAGCTGCCCAGGTTGGCAAAGAAGCAGGGGAGGGAGAAGCTCCTAGGGCAGCAACTGGCATAGCAAACCCAAAGGGTGAGGGCTCTGGATTAGAACGCCTGGATTTTAATCCCATTCTACTTCTTATGGCTTTGTAGTTCTGGACAATTTCCATATTTGTGGTGTGCACCAGTCTCTTCAACTGTAAGATGAAGATAATCATAATAGCACCTACCTCATTGGGTTGGTGTGAGAATTAAATGAGATGGTGTGTATAAAGGGTTTAGAAGAGCCTTTGCATAGAGTAAGTGCCCAGTAAACATTAGCTCTGATTCTTTAGTAGTTGATCAATGTGATGGATGAGTAACAGAAGGAGTGAGGGTATTTCAGGCAAAAATGATTCCTCCTGAGCCCAGGGCTACCTTGTCAGGACAAGGGACTCAGAGGCATTGGAATTACTGCCTGGCAGGACCTCTGCTGGTGGGGAGGAGCCCGGTTGTATTCTTAGACACACATCCCAAGGCTTGGAGGACAACCAGAGCACCCACCACCCAAATCACCCACCATCCAACTCTTAGCTCATCTTTTCAGGACTCCAGAGGGTAGCTGGACTCACCATCCCCATTATACAAGTAGGGAAACTGAGGCTCAGAGAAATGAAGTGACCTGCCAACAATCTCCCTGAGTATTAGAGACAGAGAGGAACTCCTTACTCCCTGGTTAATACTCTGCAGAAAGAGCTCTAGCACCACTGCTGGAAAAAAAAAAATCAGTACTCAAGACCTCCAGAGCTGTCATGCTCACTAACCATTAGTGCTGATCAAGAAAAGGAGCCCTTCACTTTTCAGAGGGACATCAAGGATATATCTGGCTCTGCCTCTCTGCCCGCAATCTAGGAAGAAAGACTTCCCAGGAAAAAGGTGGTGGGGAGGGGATCTTGGGATTATGAGAAAGAAACATCTGGAAACCAATTCTTTAGCCTAATATAGCCCTTTTCTGGTAGGCACAGGGCAGGCACTCCCGGGTGTGGCCGGACCTCCTACCTAGTAGACTGCTTGGCCAGCATGGCCACATAGGTGACCACGAAGCTCTGAAACTTGGCCCGCTGCTCCTCCCAACGGTCATCCACTGAATAGTAGTTGGGCAGGGGTGCTCCAAACAGGATCTCACTGCGCAGGAGGGAACTCTTGAGGTTTTCTGCAGATAGGCCCTCGTCCACGTACCAGTAGAACTCGGGGTGAGTCATGGCCAGCTCCAGGGAGCCTGCAGGGGCAGGGATGGTGGCCCAAGGAGCTCAGCGGGTCAGGTCCCACCAGCCCTCCATCAAGGTCATCCTGCCTTCCTTACTACCTCAGCCCTTTCTAAGGAGCTGGGAAACTCCCGCTAAGCTGCCTCGAACTGATCCTAATGGGACAGAATGATGATTTAGAGAACTTCCAGCTGCCCAAGAGGAGTCCCACCCCATGCTTTCCCCAACTGGCCACAGCAAACTCCCAATCTCTCTCAATCCAGGTATGCGCCCAAACCTTCTTCCTTGTCTCCCTGGATACCATCTCACACTCAAATCTGCTACCAGCCCTCCTTCTCATGGCCCTCAGGCCTGCCCAGCACTCAGCTCCGTCCTGACTCCACCTCACAGTCAAGTCCCACCCCATCTTCCTACCAGACTTTAAATTACTGAAGCGAGAGGGTCCGCCTTCTAATCAACCTCACTAAGCCCCGCCCCCAGTCCCATCCAGGCCACACCCCTTAAAAACCCCACCCCCAGGCTCCTTCAAACCCCGCCCCCTAGAGCCCACACCCAAGCCTGCTCACCCCGGATGTCCGCCAGGTCCTGGCCCATGCCATCATAGTAGATCTTGCCGCCCCTCTCTGTAGGGAAGAAGTAGGTCATGAGTGAGCTGGGAGGGGAGCAGTAGGAGTAGGAGCCGAGCGGCAGGTCCTTGAGCACTTCATGGGGCTTCCAACAGAACTCCCGGAAGCCTGGATGGTCCATGATTTTGCGCTCGATCTCGTGGATGGTGACCAGCCGCTCACTGGTGAAAATGTTGCGCTCCGCATCGCCACGTGCCAGGAAAATGAGCTCGATGCGCCAGTGCGCGTGTGTCTGGGTGTTGGTGCTCACGTACGAGCGAGAGTAGTCCCAGCGGGCGGTGCCCCGGCGGGCACGGCTCTGATTGGCCACGGCCGTCACAGGGAGCGGAGTGCCAACTTGGCGCCGCCCATTCTTGTCAGCGCTTTGGTTCATTGGAACTTCACTCTGGTTGGCTGCCAGTTCCGCCAGGGGCGGGGTCTCGCGGCGAAGACGCCAGCTCCGATTGGCTGCTAGCTTCCGGGCGGCGGAGGCGTCCCACCGTGGACTTGGGGCACACCGAGGCACTGCAGGGACAGCACATGGGGCCCTGGCGGCCCTTCGCGAGCGGTTGCCAAGATGCAGCTGCTGCAGCTGCTCTGAGATGAGGCGCTGGAGCGTCTCAGAAGTGAAGTCAGCCAAATCACGCCGGTTGCGCCCCCAGGACCCAAACTGGGACTTGAGTGCCAGCGCAAGAGCGTCGAAACGCTGGGAGGCCTCGTGGTTGCGGATCTCAAAGGCGTTGTAGGAGATGTCAATGTCCAGCGGTGGGTAGTAGAGGAACATGAAGGCTGACAGGGCCATGGGGATGCTGCAGCCCAGGAACAGCACCAGCCCTGCACAGCATGGATTGGTGAAGGCCCAGCCCAGGGTACTCCAGAAGCCTGAGGCTGGTGGCCGGGAGGCCAAGGTCCAGTGCCGCCAGCAACACTGTCCCCCTGCCCCAGCTTGGGGACCCGGCTTCTGGGCTCTCCTAAAGGCCTCACCCGTTGTTTCTTCCTCTTCCTGCTCGTCCTCTAGCCACACATCCTGCAGCAAAGGGTCATCTTCTGAGTCCATAGCCTACAGGAAAAGGAGAGGATCAGTAGGCTGGAGAGAGAGAGAAGGAGGGAGAGAGAGAGAGAGAGAGAGAGAGAGAGAGGGGGGAGATGGTGCCCTGAGGCTGCAGTCACCCCGCGTGGGCATGAACCCTGCCCACTCATAACCAAGTACAAACACTGCAATGGAATTCCATCAAGCAGGGCTTTAACTCAACTGAACTCAACCACATGTGCACCAAACAGAAAGAAAAATTCTATTTGCCCATCACATCCCCACAACTAGATCGTGGCTGTCAAGGCCACGGAAAAAGGAGCACCACAGCCCAATGGCCAACAGAAGAGATATTCCTCACCATGTAAGGGATATTCAAGGGAAATTCTAACTATGCATCATTTCCCAATGGTTGCTGCAGTCTCTGGTTTTAGAACTCAAGGCCAATGTGAGGTGTGACTCCATTGCAATCATTTTTATTATATTTAATGAGCAACTATAAAGTACCTTCTAGAAGTATCAGGATAAAGGGAAAGAACTCGATCTTTGGAATAGTATGGACCCTGGTTTGGGTCCTGGTAACATGAACGTTGGCAAAGCAGTGAACCTCTCTGACCTCAGAGTCTTCATTTATAAAAGAGGTGGCCGTCCCTGCCTCCCACGATTGTGGGGAAGGGCAGGGGTGCAAGTGCTCTGCAGTCTGTGTAATACATTAGTTACTATCTGTCATATTAACAGATCTCTTTGCTGCCTCTGGAGACTGTAATGTGCTCAGCCATTGCCTAGGAGGCTGTGCCAGGGCTTGATGCCTGTCACAGCTCTCCTCAAGAACTCTTGATACCGCCCCACCCCCTCTGTAGAGGCTGCAGCTGCAGCCAGTTTGTGAGGCTCAGACCACTTAACATGCAGCTCCAGCAATGCCAAACCTTTGGGTACGGGCAGGGGCCAGGCATCTGTCTTCCCAAGACTTGGGCACGAGCAGCAGGAGGGCCTTGCAGGAGAGGGCAGGGCTGGGCAACTTGAGGACTCCAGCAGGGTGGCTTGAAGCCAGGAGGCCTCCTGGCATCCCTGGGCAGGGCCTGTCCCCCTTGTCCTGCCTGCCCTCTGTTTGGATGGAGAGAGACTCATTATCTAGTTAGATGCCAGGCAGTGAGAGGAGGAAGCTAATTATGCCAGAGCTGGCTAATTAATGCTGCCTTTCTTATTAACATTCTCCAGAGTGTTCCATTTCAATTAGACAGTCTGTCCGGGAAAAAAGGGAGCTGCCATCAGCCTAGAGAAAGTGAGGAAGGAGGGCGACAGAGACAAAGAGACAAAGAGACAGGGCATGGGAGAGATCAGGGAGAGAGACAGAGAGTAAACTAGGTGGGGAAAGACAGAGACCCAAAAAGAGATTAACAGTGAGCAGGGGGTCTGAGGGTGGGTGGGAGAGGAGCGGGGCACAGCAGAAGACCAGAAAGAAAGAGGCCTGGAAGGGGTGGGCACTGCTCCTGTAATAAGCAAGATTCCTATCAATGAAATCATTAAACTTCCCCTTTGCGTGCCCTGCAGCGAGCCTGCCTGGGGATGCTACGGGCGGATTGGTACCCGCTCCTGAGTGTGAGCCAGAGGCGGCTCAGACTCACACCACCTCCAAAGGTCAAACCAAGTGTGTGTGTGGAGGTGGGGGTGTGTGGGAGCCTTGGCCCCATTCCCAGCCTCTGAGGAAAGAAGCTGATGGTAATGGGAGGGGGGAGAGGGAGGAGCCACTCCGGCACTTTTTCTGGGGGCTAAGTCCATCCACCCTGTCCCCAGTCTCAGCCTGCCTTTCAGGGTGTCCAGTTTACAATGCGTTGGTATGTTAGGGGGTCAAAGGCCAGGATTCTGGGTCACAGCAGCGCTTCTTGGGTCATCTGGGGGACCCTCTACCCATCTGCTACTCCACTAGCAATGCCACACCCTCTCCCAGGAGTCCAAATCTAAGTGTCAAAGCCTCGCTCAACTGTCACCTCTGCCATAATCCTTCCCGGATCTGATCCCTCACCTCTAGCTGCTTGTCCAAGCTTCTCAGCACACTTTGGGGGTACAAATTCCTCCAGGACTGAGAAGGGGAGGCGGTGTAACAGAGTGTTAAGGGCTATGGCTTTGGAGGCAGACAGACATGGGTGCCAGTCTCCGCGGTATGACAGCTGCTCTTTTTTATACTCTGCTTCTCCTTAAAGTCTGTGATCGCCTACAAGACCCAAATGGCACACTGTATTTGCCAAAGATGGCATCCACAGTATCTCCCATCCCACGTGCTTTTCCCAGGACGTGACTCCGCATTCTCCCTGCATCCCTTCCCCTTGAATCTGGGTGGGCTTGAGGCCACAGCAGTAGTGATCTGTGACTACTGGGGCCGGGTAATAAAGGGAGATAGGGCTTGTACCTGGCTCTCCTGGGACACTCGTCCTTGGAACCCAGCTGCCATGCTGTGTGGAAGCCCAAGGTAGCCCATGGAGAGAGACCCCATGTAGGAGCTCCTGCTGAGAACCCGGCTGACAGCCCGCAGCACCCCCCAACACGTGAGCGAAGACACCGCTAGATGATTCCGGCCCCCAGGCATGGAGTAACCCCCAGCCTCTGAGGCTTCCCCACTGAGGCCCACATACCGTGGAGCAGGGCGAAGTCACCCTCTCCGGTGCCCTGTCCTGACCCACATTGTTCGCGGGCATATACACTGGTTGTCACACCTCACTAAATTGTAGGACAGCTGGTCCCATAGCAGTAGTAATTGCAACAGCATCAATGGAGCCCTGTCTGATACGTGTGACTCCATGCCCTGGGGACAGCCTTTGCTGGATTTAAGTGACCAGAAAATTGGGCACAGCCATTCTGCCTTCCAGGGACAGTCTCACAGCCGTGTGGACATGAACTCCAAGGGAGCAGGGACTTGGCTGTCATGGTCCCTGCTGGGTTGCCGTGGCGGCAAATAGTCCTGGAGGAGGTCAGTGCTTAGGTGTCTGTTGAAGGAAGGAAGGAGACGGAATCTCTGAAGAACCGGGGTCAGGCATTAGAGAACTTTCCTGTGGACAGAGGACTGTCAGCCACCAGTGTTCGCATATGGCAGGGAGGGCGGTCTCCTCTGCCTGGGGAGGGCAGGATCCTGATCGGTATGACACGGACAAGCCTGAAGGGGCCTGATGGGTGTTCTCTCTCAGTCCCACCCCCTCCCCACCCCCATGCCTGCTTTCTCAGTGTACCCTGGGAAAGAAAAGCTGCCCTGTGGGGCCGCCACACCAGACTGCTGGGCGAGTGACATGGCTCCAGATCCATCGACCTCCTGTGTGGCCCGTGGCATGTCCTGTCCCCTCTTGGGGCCCTGTCTCTCCCTCTGGCAGCAGGATGGTAAAAGCCTGGGTCCCTTCAGCTGTGACGCACCCAGAATCTCCAAGAAGCCCCAGTCTGTACACCAAGGAGGGTGGGTGCCATCTGAGACAGCTGGCAGCCAGCTCCTCAGGCCCCTCCACGGGACGGGCAGCAAATCGCAAATGTGTTTTCCTTTCTCAAATGACGGGAATTGATTAGCTTACGGAGGTGCCGCAGCTGCTCCGGGAGCGCAGCTAAGGGCGGTTCCTCCTGCATCCGTCCTTGGCTCAGACAAGGAGCCTGGCGTGGGACCGACAGTGACCTCCCATTAGGGTGGCCCCTTTGGCATAATACGCTCCTGCTCAGTCACCAACACACGTGCTCTCTCGCTCTCTGTCCCTGTGTCTGTCACAAACTCACACTCAGATGTGGTCAAAGTTACCGTATTTGGCCAGCTATAATACGTTCCCGTGCATAATGCGCTCCTGTGTATCGTGTGCTCCCGTGTATAATGCGCCCCCCATGTACAATGCGCGCCCGTGTACAGCGCGCCCCCGTGCACAGTGCGCCCCCATGTACAACGCCACCCTGAAAGGGAACAGCAGACCCTGGGGAGCCTTGGAAGAAAGAACCTGGCCCAGTTAGTTTCAAGGACCAGGCTTGGGGCAACCGAAAGCCAAATTTGCAGCACAGCCCTGCTTCTTACAGCAGAAAAAGAAATCCACGGAAACGTGCATCTTTATAGAAACCATTAACAGCAGTTATCTCCGGGAGGATTGTGGGTGACTTTTACTTTCTCTTTTATAGTCGTCTGTTAATATTTTCCATTTTTCTACCGTGATCAGGGAGTCTTACCTTTAGAATCAGAAATAAAATGTTATTTAAAAATAGAATGTGTGTGTATGGGTGTGGAAGGGATTTTGCTAAGTGCCTTCAACTCTTTGAGGAGTTCTTATAACAGGCACGGGAGGAGGGTTCTTCTCCAGGGTGGTCCCCGGGGATGGGGCCCCACACCAGAGCCTGCCTACCCCCGACCCCTACCCCCGTTTACAACTTCCCTCCTGCCTGAGGGTGACAGAACCCTTCCCTCTTCATTCCCCCATCCCAGCTACACTATTAAAATGTAATTCAAAAAATCACGTTAGACATGCAGATTCGACTTAAAATACGTGTATGTATAGATAATTTAACGGCAACTAGCAGCTAATAAGCTTTTTCTTCCTGTCTCGGGGTGCTTTGCCTCCCTGGTTCAGCTTTGGTCCTCGGAAACATCTTGGGATCTCTGGGTCTCCCCCTTGGGCTGAGAGGTGAGGCATGTTGAGTTGGACTGCTCCATTCACCCCTGATATGCTGACGTGGGGTCTGTGTCTCCTGCTTCTCGGGGACGGGTCTGCCCTGCTCGTAGGGTGAATTCTGCTCACCGAGGCGGAGGAAGCAGGACTGGAGAGAGGAGGACTCTGTCCCTCCTCGGCTTCACTGTCATAAGTCCTCATACCCCATCTTCTGAGAGTCTGCCACCCCTCAGACGCCCTGGCTATGTGCCTGTCCCCGAGAATCCCAAGTTCTGCTCGGAGACCCGGGCTCCATCTCAGGTCAGGAGGCCTACAGAAGCATTGGAGACATGGTAGTAAAAATGGGCAAAATCACACAGGGTGAAGCTAAAAGCTCAACAAGCTTAGTGCAGAAATTCTGACCCCCATTAGGAGAATCATAACCGAGAAATTAGCTGTGCGTCCACCACGCGCAAGGACTCCATCCACCCTCTCTCATACATCAGTCCTTTAAGGGGGCATTACGAGCACCCCCATTTTACAGAGGAATAAACAGAGAGGTTCAGCGACTCCCTTGTGATCACACAGCTGATAGGAGTGAGCCAGCATTTGAACCTCGGGCCTACGCATCCTGAAGTTTACACCTTTGTCGCCATTCCAAGCAGCCCTTGAGTTCCCTGAGAGCTGAGAGGCCAACACTCACTGAAGAAACCCACCGCTCTTCAGCAAGCCGGCACCCTCCCGCTAACACCCGAGACCACTCAGGTCTCAGCAGTTCTACTTTCAGAAGGTGACAGACAGCTCAGGGCACGATGCAAAGGAAGTCTCCCCCAGTTTTAGCAGCCTGGTCTTCCCTTCGGGGGGAGCATGAGTGTGATGATGAACATTATACATCAGCCTGATGAGGCCAGGGGTGCCTGGACATTTGCGAACAGGATTCTGGGTGTGCAGGCTGAGTAGAGCAGTGTGCCCTCCCTCATGTGGGTGGGCCTCGTCCGCTCAGTTGAAGACCTGCATAGACTAAAAAGACTGCGTAAGGAGGAACCTTTTGGGCTGACTGCTGGAGTCAGGTCTTTTCCACCATTCGGACTCGGCCTGAGATACTGGCTCTTGCAGGGTCCTTGCTGGCTTCCCAACAGGAACTTGCACCATCGGCACTCCTGGGTCTCAAACTTGCCAACTGGAGAGCTTGGACACCAAAGCCTCCTATCTATCTATCTATCTATCTATCTATCTATCTATCTATCCATCTTTCTACATCCTATTAGTTCTCTTTCTGTGGAGAACCCTGACTAATACAATGGGGCATAAAGCATCCCCAGGGAAAGTAGGGGTGAAGCAGGGAGTCCCCTCCTAGCCCCTGGATCCTGGGACCCTCCTAGAGTTTTCCCCCAAGAAGCCCCAAGTCCTACCCAGAATCTCAAATGAAAATGGCAACAGAGCCAGCCAATGCCCTCTAGAGGAAGAGGCTTGGCTGGGTGGCTGTCAGCACATGGCTGAGTCCTTTCCCAGCAAGAAGATCCTAAACCTACCACCCCCACCCTGCTCCCCAGCCCTGAGGACCCCTGGCTTTGTGGCTGCAGCTGAGACAGGCCCCTGAGCCTCCTTCATCAGACCTGCAGCTCTCTTAAGGAATATATCCTTGTCTTCATGAGACAGGAAATTCAGAGGGATGCATATGACCACTCTCCCCGACCGCAAAGAAAATCTGGGTTCATTTATTGGGAGCCCAAGTCAGGGTAGAGAGGGGAAGGACTTGGGTGGGGGGCTCTGTGGTGAGCCTGCCCAGCCCCCTCATTTCTCAGAGAGGGGCAGGTAGCAGGGACAGAGCACTTGAAGGACAGCTGGCCTCCCTGGGCTGACAGCTGGGGAGGAAACTGTGATCACTGGCTCGTAAGCCCGACGGCTCCACATGGATCAGGCAAATAAGCTTTGTGTCCTGGTTGATATATTATCACGTGGGGAACCGTCCCAGCCAGCACAAGAGGGACCCAACCTTAATGGTCACAACGGCCACTGTCGCTTTGCCCCCTTCTATGTGTTCTCCATCTAGTGGGCTCAGTGGAACAGAGCTAGTCCCCCAACACTAAGAGGCTATCAGGTGCTGAGAGCACCAGGGTCTGATTTTGGGGGGGAGGAGGGAGCCAAGCATGAATGTTGTCACCTGCTCTGAGTTCATGTCCTGGCTCTGCCACTAGCTAGGGGCCTTGGGCAAGGGTCAGTTTCCTCATCTGTAAAATGGGGGCAGTGGTACCCCTACTTGCTGAGTCACGGTAGCTAACACGATCATGATGAGCTTCGCAGATGGGAAGGGGCCCAAACCCGGCCCCGGCTGGTGGCACGCCTGCAAGTCGGCCGGCGCCGACTCTCATTCTCTACCCGTTGGCCCTCAGCCTTGAACGTGGATCAGCCAGCGGGTACCCTTGTTAGACACCGGATCTGGCCAATCAGACTCAGGGGCTTGGGGGCGGGGCCCAGGAATCTGTATTTACACCCCCTCCCCAGGTGACTCTGTTGTCATGGTCCAGGACCACTCTCCCAAGGTCCCAGTGGCTTCCTCCAGCAGGTGCTCTAGACTCTGGCCTTCTCCGCGCTGGGGCTCACACGTGCCTCCCCTCAGGCACCCTGCCCCCGGGCTCTGGGCATGGACTCAGCTTCCTGGATTGCCATCCAGGGCTCACTCTTTAAAGTGCCTCTTCTCCCAGCCGTGGGGAGGAAGAAATGAAGGCATTTGGGCCAGGAACAGGACTTTATGTCCAGAGACGGGGACATACACAGGTCACCCACATCTGCCAACCAGCTCCTCATGGGGTGGGGGTGGAGGGCAGGCAGCAAGAGAAAATAGAGAGCCATGGGCTTGCTATCGGCCAGGCCCCACGCCAGGGGCTTGGGCGGGGAGCTGCCCATCCACCGAGCACTGCTGTGTGCCCAGCGCAGGACACTTTACTTAATTATGTCACCTCTGTTCCAGCCTCAGCTCTACAAGGCAGCTCACAGGAGTGGGACTGGAGCCTCTGGAGGCCGGAGTCAGAGCCCATCACGGTCAGAAGGAATTCCACCCCAGCTGACCCACTCTGGCCCCGTCCTCCCCAGGCCCTCCCTGCACGACTCAGGCCTCACAGCTCAGACTCATCAGGTCTGGCTCCTGGCACCTGCCAAGCAACGCTGAATCTCTGAGGAAACGGCAATAAAAGCTGAATAAAACCAGCAATGCTTACAGATTGGTGAAATACAGCCAGGCCCCCAAATACCGCTTGCCGGAAGGGTCAGAAGTTTCCTGAAAACCTTCACTGCATGCCTCCACCAACCTGTGCCAGCCACCCACGGCCACCACCTCTCTCCAACCTCCAGCCCCAAGTCCTGGCTGCTGCCTGGAGTTTCGTGTGAGCCCAGCAGCCAGGCAGCTCCCCAGCTCCCAGATTGCTGCATTAATAAAAAAATAAAAAGATCCCCGCAAAGTAAGACCAATAACCATGGCCATAAAAGCCAAATTGGATTCCTTCCTGGTTGATGAGCTCGGGGCCCTTCTCTCTCTCTGAGACCCGATTAACAAGTATGTAAAACAATTCCCCTGGCATCTCAGCATCGAAGGCTCCAGCCAGCTCTTCCTGGGGGTCCAAGCTCAAGGTGAGGGAGGAGGCAGAAGCAAGGGATGGGTGCTTGGGGCAGCACAAGTGGTCCCTGAGGCTGAGAGTAAGGACCTGCCCTGCCACCAGCTCACTGTGTGACCCAGAGCAAGTCACTTAACATCTCTGGGGAGAGATGATCTCTAAAGCAGGCTCCCCTTCACTTCTATTCAGAAGCTATTGTATAACTGGGGGTGGGGGGCATGCAGGGGGGTCCTGCTGTAATGTCACTCGAGAAGCGGCAGGGACTGCTGAATAGCATGTACTAGGCGTCATCAGCTGCTGGGACACAGCAGGTAGCCACTTGTGAGTTCTTAGCTCAGGGGGCAAGCTTCAAAAACCAACATCCCTCATCTCCCCCCAGCACACCAAACTACATTTATGGATCCAGGAATGCTGCAAGACTCCCCTCGGTCCCATGCTACAAAGACAAGCTTGAAGGTAAATTGGAAGCTCACCGATAAGAAGGCACATAATGCAAAGTGCTCAAGTCCCCGGGGGACCACTGTGACTGACCTGGGGTGGAGATCTGGGAAGCGGCTGTACCCTCCGCCTCATTCCCCAGAAAGAAAGTAAGAAGCCTTAGGGCTGAGAACTTGGGGCTCCCCCAGCCCTGATGCCTGGGGTTCTGGAGGGCCAAGGAGGCCAGCACCTTGAAAGAAGTACGACGAGGAGATGCCGGAGCCTGCTCGGGCCCTTGTGTCCCCAAGCCAGAGCCATTTCTCACCCTGTCCTGGGGGAATGAATGGTACTGCATCTGTGCAGCACCTTACAGCTCAGAGATCATCTGGGTATAGGTTTTCTAGTCTTAGGAATTATTTCCAATTTGCAAACAAGAGAACTGAAGCTAAGAGAAATAAAGGGACTTATCTGAACCTCATTTCTGATAAGCTCAGGACTCTTTTCACTATATTAGATTTTATTTGAGTCTTACATGCTGAAGACTCCCAGAGTTCCAGAGCCAGCCCTCTCGACCCCTGCACACAGGCACACATACACACGCACACACATACACACACACATGCACACACGTATACACACACACATGCACACACATATACACACACATGTGCATGCATTCATGCACACACACACACACACACACACTCAGTGTCTGCCCCCAGAGTCATTCTGGTCACAGTGTGGGCACAGCCCTGGCTGTGTGGCATGCTCCTGGGAGGCAAGAAGCACCAGGGACTGACACCCAGCTTCACCATCTTGGGTGTCCGTGTAGAAACGCGCCTTCAGTGCCTGCACAGATCACTGGCTACACTGCTGACTGACAGCTCAGGTGGACGAGGGGGGACGCAAAAACCCCCGAAATTTACTTATAAAAAGTGTGTATGTACATTGTTACACATTTAAACTTCAGTCGCCTTCCAAGAACTCTCCGTTGGATGCAATACACCTAGAGGTGCTTTTTCCACGGCTCAAAACAGTTTCTGAACTTGTCGATTCGGACGCCTTTTAGTGCTTCTGCCGTGATTTATTTCAGCTCTTGCACACTGGCAAAACCGTTCCCTTTGAGGACTTTCTACATCCAGGTAAACAAAAAAAGGCACTTGGAGTGAGATCGGGTGAATAGGGAGGGTGGGGCATGGGGCTCGTGCCATTTTTGGTCAAAAACTGCCGCACGCTCAATGCATTGTGGGCAGGGGCGTCGTCGTGCTGCTCGTTGTTCGTGTGAATCGTCCATCATGACATGGGCAGATGCATTCAAAGAGTCTCAAAAAAAATAAAAAATAAAAAATCAGTGAAGCCGACGTAGCCTGTCACCACAACGCCAGCAGGTCCACGGATGCAGATGGGCTCCTAGAACACTGGCCTAGTGGGGGAAGCCTGTGCTACAAGGGGGCCCCCTCCCAAAGATAATTCCGGGTATTTTTGGTCCCCCCTGTGTAGTGGGAAGAGGGGGCCAATCCAGGAGGTGTGCTCAGTACCCCTCTGTACCTGGGGCCAGCACAGAGGCCCCTGCCAGGGGCGGGCATGTCTAACATGGGCCCTGGGCCGCAGCTGGAGCAGAGGGCCCGGGATGAAGAGCAAAACCCTAAGTACCAGCCCCAAATCCGCTGCCTTTCCCATAAAATGCTTGGGAGCTCAGAACCCCAGGAATTAAGAATGGCCATCGTTGGACCCAGAGGCCAGGAGAGACCCAGGGAAGTGACCTCAGCTCCTCAAGACTCCCAGACCTCCTGCGTCCCAGCCCGGCCCTCCCCTAATCCTTCCGCAACAATGAGCCTCTGTCTCCCATTTGCTTGCGACCTTGGGCAAGTCCTTCCTCCTCCCTAGGCCTCAGTGAGCCCTTCTGTGAAATGGAAGGTGTGGAGTCAATGAGCTTTCAGGTACCTCCCACTTCTGTCATCTGGAATCTGCAAAGGGCTAGACACAGAAGTGCGACAAGAGAGCAGGTGGGTAACTGACAGCCAGGGGAGCAGCTGGGAACGTGAAGAGGGGTGCAGATTTCTCAGGATGTGGGGGCTGCAGCCTCCATCATCAGCTCTGCAGCCGCCTGGGTTCCAACCCGGCTGTGGCCAGGAACCTGAGGACCACTGTGACCGGAGGGTCTTACAGAATGGGGTGGGGGCGGCTGTGCAGTGAGGGGACAAGGTTCAGGGGCTCAGCCTATCCCCCCCAACCCTCAGCTGAAGGCTGTTCCAGGGGACAAGAGCAGGACCCTTTCCTTTTTCAGCGCTTGGCGTCAGCTCGGGCCCCAGCAAACCAAGGCCTTGGCTGTCGGGGTCCATCAGCCCCGATTCGTTCATTCACTTGTTCGTCACTTAGAGTCCTACTTCATTCACCTGGTGGTGCTGGCTCTGTGAAATGAGGACTTTCTGTTACATCACCATTATCTTAACTTTGCGATGTCTCAACTCCTGTCCTCCCAAAGGCTCTGCGAACCTCTCACCCCAGATCTATTCTTATGCTCATTAACGCCCCAGCATGCTTCATGGCTGACACATCCCTGTTCGTCCCCAATTCCTGGCTCTCTTACTCTGGGACATCTGCTCAAAGGCTCAGGAGGACGTGGGGGTCGGGAAGTCAGCAGCCCTGGCAGGGAGCACGCAGCAGCTACGCGCCCGCAATGCGCTCCGCCGGCCGCCTCGTCCCAGCTCCCCCGGCCGCCTCATCCCAGCTCCGCCGGCCGCCTCGTCCCAGCTCCCCCGGCCGCCTCGTCCCAGCTCCCCCGGCCGCCTCGTCCCAGCTCCCCCGGCCGCCTCGTCCCAGCTCCGCCGGCCGCCTCGTCCCAGCTCCCCCGGCCGCCTCGTCCCAGCTCCCCCGGCCGCCTCGTCCCAGCTCCCCCGGCCGCCTCGTCCCAGCTCCCCCGGCTCGGCAAGGGGAGGAGGCGGCTCCTCCTTCAGCGGCTGACACTTCCCCAAACTGATTTTTCTCGAGCTTTGCCTGATGTCTGCGAGCAACAAAACTGACATCTGTCCTGCCTTTGTGAAGTCACAAGATGATGCTTTAAAACAGCGGTGTCTCGCTTTTTGGCATCCTTGGGTCACCAAAACAAACAAACAAACAAACAAACAAACAAACAAATCTCAGGACGTTTTAAGAACGTGTGTTGGGCCGCATTCAAAGCCGTCCTGGGCTGCAGGGGGGACGAGCCTGCCCTAAAACTAGTGAATACTTTTCAACCAGGGAACTGCACGTCCAGAGGGATGCACGTCCCAGCTGTGTCTACATGGAATCAAAGGGGAAACATCTGGATGAGAGCCAGAAAAGTCCTGCCAGTTTGCCAGATGCTGCCCACATCTGGACATCCGAAAACTCATCTGCCCGGTTGCTTGGCAATGAAGAAGCAAATGGCCAACCCCCATCACCCCAGCAACTGGGACGCAGCTTGAGTCCAAATGTACAAATTACCCAGATTACAGAAGGACCCAGAAGGCATTCTGGTGTCAACCGTGCTCATCCTTAAAGACCCAAGTCAAGTTACTAGAGAGGCCAAAGTGCGAGTCCCCGTCATCGCGCGGGGGCTGTGCGCACGGCATCTGGGCCCCACCGGCCTGGGCTTGAGTGCCACCTCCATGGCTCACCAGCAAGCTGCTCAGTCTCTCTGGGCTTGCGCCTTTCCTCCTTAGGATGGAAACACTGGTAATGCTCTCACAGGGCTGGGATGAGGGTGGAGTGATTGTCCCTATAAAGCTCCAAGCCCGGTGCCTGGCAGGTAGCGAACACTCACACTATGTTGGCCATTGTTACGATCGGCGTCACCACTGGGTGAGAAACCCTCCAGGACAGTGCAGAGGCCAGTGAAGCTGAGAACACGCGTCCCTTACTCCTCCCCAAACATCCCCGGAACACCAGTGTGCCACAGCGTCCCAGCTGCAAGCCCCACTGACGCTGCTTCCCCCAGAGACAAGAAGAGCACCATGTCCTCTTTCATGACTGTCAGGAGTGGCTTCCAGCTGGCAGTCGTGTCTCCTTAAGTAACAAGGTCTGGCAAAGGACGCGACGTCCAGGTACCAGTATGCGCGGCGGATGCCTCGGGCAGATGGCTGGGCAGGAGTGAGCCCTCCCCACTGCACCCCTCTCCTCCCGGGACAGCCAGCTGGGGAGGGCACCCAGGTGTACCACCCATGGGGAACTTTCCTCCAGACTCTGGAATGACCACTTGCCTGGATCATGTCCTCAGTCCCACTGGACACCTGGGTCTGCTTGCAGTGGGGGACTTTGGTGAGTCCCCACTGAATCATCCTCACCTTTGCTCGGGGCAGGCGGGACCGGGGACGGGGATGGTTCTTCAAGGACAGACACCGAGGCTTTCTCACTTCTGCACGTCTAGTGCTTGGCACACAGTGGGGCTGCTCGGGTGGACACTTGGGACAGGGATTAAGGAGAACACTTTTGCGGGCAGAGGAGGTTTAAGGACCTGGACACTGTCTCCCAGGACATCGCTCCCTGGTTCCAAAGAGCGCTCCCTACATGGCTCCTGCTGACATCTACAGCCAAGCCAGTCCTTCCGTTGTCCCCACCACTTCCGACTTCCAGTGGTCAAGCTCGCTGCATATAGCAAGATCCTCATCGGCCACCCAGTGGACCTTGGCCCAGGTTCCCAGTCTGGTTCTCTCAGAGGGGGGAGGTGGATGTCAGTCAAGGGCATGCCTGGGGCTCTGCAGGCCAGTAGGGTCTCTCCCGTGGAATCAGGGAGAAACACCCAGACCCTACGTCCACCAGGGGCTGCTCCCAGGACTCTGCACCAGGCTTCTGCTTTCCAGGTTTTGGCAGAGACACAGAGTCAGTTGGCACAATCGCCAGCAAATGTGACAAGGCCCCAAGGCGTAATAAAAATAGTCGCTGCGCTGCTGTCCATCAGCTCCTCCTTCCCTTGGCTTTGCTTCCAAACCTCCTGACTTGCGCCCGCCCAGAGTAAACCTACTAGTGGGGGCTCGGCAGGGCCCCACCTGCCTCTTTACAGGCAGGTGAGTCAACTCTCTAGCCTCAGTTCCTTCAATTGTGAAGTGCATTAAGAACACCTCAGGGCTGTTGCTGTAGGGATCACCTCGATGAATGCATGCAAAGCAGTTAGCAGAGCGCCTGGCACGTGGCCAGTGTTCTGTATTTGCTAGTGTGGTTCATGATGATGAACAGGTGGGGACCCGGGGCAGGTCAGCAGGGTCAGGCCTAATGCTGGGGGGATGTGGGAGAGAGGTCCTGGGCAGTGGCAGCCAGCTGCGTCTCCCCTCTGTGCTGGATGGGAAGTGTTAGGTTTACTCCCTGCACTGGTTCAAGCCCCCTCACTGGGGGCTTGTGGACATCTCCCACCGACGCAGGGAGCCTAGCCAGTCTGGGATTATGAGACTGAGGTTCTGCCACCAACATGCTATGTGATGTTGGCCAGTTCATCTGCCCCCTCTGAACTGACTGCCCCATCGGCAGAGGCCTCGTGCAACCCTGACCTCTTATGAGTTCAGTGATCTGTCGCAGTCCAAGCCTCAAAGTGGGGCTCCCGCCTGAGCCCATCCCCTGGGCAGACAGGTTCATGGTTGGGAACAGAACCCAAGATGCAGATTCAGGCCTCGCCCACAAGCCCCAGGCACCCATACTGGGCCACCAAGAGATGGCCAGAGCCAAACCCAGGTGATAGGACTGCCCGTCACTCCTGACCCAGGCAACAGAGGAATTTACATTTCTTTGAAAACCACCAAGTAAGCAAGTTTCCTCATAGACACACACATTTTTGAATGTATGAATGAATGAATACCAGAAACAATGCATAGTCCTGGGCAAAATAGGGGCTTTTGCTTCATTCACATCAAACTATGATCCCAACTTGGTCTCTTCCAGCTTCATGGCCTTGGGCAAGCCTCTTCACCCCTCTGAGCCTTTGTTTTCCCGTATGTTAAATGGGGATAACAGCCCCCACGCCATGAGACAATTGCATGGTTAAGTGAGCTAGTACGTGCAACTGTTAGCACGGGGCACATAGTAGGTACTCAGCAAATGCAGCTACTACCTTATCGTCATCACCACCTTGCTGCTCGCATAGAAGGCAGAGGCCCCGAGGCCATCAGCCTCGTCTGGTGCCGTTTCCAAAGCGCTCTGACTACCACCCAGATGCACAGTGACAGCGGTCCGCCCACCCCCATACCTTCCAGCTGGTGAGGAGCGGGAGCGGCCCGCTGGCCTTCTGGCGGCCACACGGGGAGCGAGCTCACTCGGGGAGCTCTGCCACCTTCCCTGGACCAGTCCCAGCAGCGTTCGTGCCTCCAGCCTTCGTGTCAAACAGCTGGAGTATGAGCCACACTGCCTGCCCGTGAAATGCGACTTTTGGAAAACAGGCATGTTTGTGGGTCGATCCGTGGTTCTATTCTGGGCCGACACTGCTCTCTCTATTTATTTTCCCTGGGCTCTGCGTTCGGAACCCGGCTCGGAAGGGTGATCTGACAGACTCTGACACTGCTCCTGGCTCCACTGGCAGGGCATGTGCTTGAGCTGGAGGAGGAGGACTTCAAGTGACCAGTCCTCTTCGGCTGGGACTGCCCAATAACCAGACACCCCATCTCACTGTCCCAGCCCTGGTTTCTCCATATTTGGGTGGGGGCAGGAATACCCCCGTATTTGGGTGGGGGCTGTCCGGAAAGTATCCAGCCACAAATACCTCTATTTTTCATAGTACCTGGCTGGGTACTTTCCGGACGGCCCTGGTACAAGAACTTGTGGGGAAGCAATTACAAAGAGGGCAAGAACCAAAGGGGCCAATCATTGAACGTGCAATCGTGCGTATGCCACCGTCATTATCAACCATCACGGCCACCGCCGCCACCACCACCATTTTGGGGTGCTCATATTTATGACTGACGGTGGCTGGCTGTTTGCCTTTACCGTTCAGCATCTCACTTTGCTCGTCTGTACAGCTGATTTTTGCAGTCCCAGCTCATGGGGTTATGAGAAGTAGCTACTCAGCTAAACAGTAACATGACTGCCTTCCTGCCCGGCCTCAGGTCCTGGCCAGCTAGCCGCTCATGGACAACCTATATGGTTGAGTCTTAGGGACTCTGGGCTGTTTGCCAAGCTCCTGCTCACCAGGCAGGGCCTCTAAAGCTCCTCTGTGGTCATTTACAATCAGCCCAGAGTTGGCCTTAAGGGAGGAAGGGTCTTAGAAAATTCTATCTGCCTTTGAGTGACCAGGTGAGTGAAAGGGAAGATGGAGAGACAAGAGAAACAAATGTAAATTAAGGGCTTAAACCATGATCCCAAGGCTCTGGAGGTTAGGAGACCCAGGTTGATGTCCCTACCTATTCATTCATTCATTCATTCATTCACTCTCACCAAGCATTCACCAGCAGAACAAGTAATCATGCAGAGGATATACTGAACATAGAATCAATGCCTGGCCCAATGGAGACTGCATTTCAGCGGCGTGACCTCAAAAAAATTACTGACATCTCTGGTCCTATAAAGGAAACCACCTGAACATCCCTTGCTCAGGGGATAGGATGACTTCACCCGTGGTGGGTGCTCTAAGGAAGCGAAAGGTTCGACAACCCCTGGGGTTAGAACCATGATTTTCAGTTGCATTCACACTCAAGAGACTCATGAGAGAGTCAGTGTTCCACATTATTAGAGCCAAAAAGAGACCCAGGCACTTCGACAGCCCTGTCGTTGTACAGATGGAAAGCCTGAGGCTCAGGGAAGGGAATGTGCCCAAGGAAACAGTTGGTCTGCGGTCAAGATGAGACGAGGTCCCAGGTCTCCCCACTTGCTCTCCACTGCTCCTTCTACCACATCATGCTGAGACAATGCCTCCATCAACCTAGTTTCTGGATTTTAAGGGCAACAGCCAGAGAGGTGGCAAAGGGCAAGCCAGGGCATGGGTACCAGAACCCTCAAAAAGCCAAATCTGCAGGGAGGTGGGGATGGAATCACTTACTGCTATCCCAAGGCAGCCCGGCCCCTTGGGAAGGCTGCAGGGACTCTGCACATCTGGCCCTGGAAATTTTCCTGTGAAGGGGGTGGAAGCTGCTGAGTTCATGGTCCGAAGAAGGGTGGGGGTGATATCAGATTTCCAAAGAAAGGGGTGGCGGTGTTGAATCTGCCAGGAGAATCAAGTCAGCTCCTCCCAATGCTCAGCTGTGCCCACAAGGTAGTGGACTGACTGAAGGAAAGTTGGGGAGTGAAGGTGACTGGGAAGGAGGAATTGGAAAAGACAAAAAGAGAGGGAAAAAAAAGAGGGGTGTGTGTGTGTGTGTGAAAGATAAACATGGGGGAGGAGAACAGAGCAGGGAGACAAAGACAGAGCGTACAAGCAATGAATGATGCAGAGAGGGAGGGGTGCAGACCCTGAATGTAGGAGAGTTTCTGGAGAAAGGTCTGAAGAAGGCACAGGGCAGTGAGCTCAGCGGAAGGGGCTCTGAGCCTACAACCAAGATTCTGTAAGGCTGGGCTTCTGCCCACAGCTTCCACTGGGCCAGAGCTTCCTCCCTCCATTTGGCAAACGCCCTGGTTCTTCTGCAGGTCTGCACTGGGGTGGGGGGGAGGGTCTGCTCTGCCACCCTCTGCTTCCCCCAGCAAGGAGCAGGACTGTCGGGGCGGGGGTGGGGGGAGGAGCTCTGTGTGTGTGTGTGTGTGTGTGTGTGTGTGTGTGTGCGCGCGCGCGCGTGCACGCGCACGCCAGGAAGCCTGAGCAGCTCTGAGTCACCAGGCATCCCTGTGGGCGCCCTGAGGTGAGCTCTGGAGTCTGGGGCGTATTCAGGTGTCTGGAGACAGCAGGACCTGGAGTAAAGATGCTACTCGGATTGCTGGTGCTGGTGGGAAGATCCATGCTGGCCCACGTGCGCGTGGACCTTCCCTCTGTGTGCCGACTGTGTGGACTGTGTGGGTGGAGGTGTATTTGTTGCGTGAGTGGACTATGAATCCGTGCGGGGACTGTCTGTGGGTGGTCTGCAGAACTGTGAGTGCGCGCGTGGGGCCGCGGGGAACACGCGGGGGTTTGAGTCTCCAGGGCATCCCGAGGCGCTGTCCGCGGTGCTGACCCGGGGAGTGGCGGGGAGCGGATCTGCGTCCAGCCTCAGAAAGACTGCGGGGATGGCGGCGCCCGCTTCCACAGCAGCGAGGAGACCAGGAAAGGGAGCCTCCAAGGAGGCGCCTTCCTAGCTGCGGGCCTCCGCCCCTGGGGAGTTGGGAAAAGTTCTCCCAGCAGCTGAGGTTGACTCATGGGACTTGGCGCCACTCGCGCCACAAATCTTCCCCCATCCTCAACGCCACCACTGCGCGCACCCCACCTCCACTCTCACTCGCATTCTCGGCAGGGCCCGGGCACCCTATCGCACGCGGTTCCCACTGCCCGCCGGGTGTGCCCAAGAGCTCCACGCGCCCGGCTAGACCTGCAGCCAGGTTAATTGGGCCCCACGACTCGGGAAATGTCCCGCCGAGAGCATAAGTGAGCTGAGGTAGGGAGTGGATGGAGAGGTCATTAACCTCTTCCTGTTCCCTCCCTCCGCTCTAGCCCGGCCAAAAGCCCGATCCGAGGCGGGTTCAGACTGACGGTCAACTTTTATGGAATCCGTCATCCACCCGCGGGGATGAGCAGGGGGCCGGAAGTCCGAAGCCTCGCGGTTTCTAGACATCAAACTGGCCGGTGCAGACCGAGGCTACTCGGGCCCGCTGGGAGTTGGTGTGGAGCTCGGGACCGGCCGCGTGAGGCAAGCTCTGGGGTCTCCCCACCACAAGCCGGGGTTCCTGGGGTGGTGGGTTCCGAGGCCCGCATCCCGGGCTGGCTGGAGAGCGAGAGAACTTCTCACCTTGCCCTGTGCAGGCCGGGATGGGGGCGTCGCGGAGGACTTGCCCCGCTCCTCCGAGCAATGCGTCCCCCAGCCCCGACCCAGATGGCGCCCAGCGGCCGTCGCACTCACCTCGGCTGGCCAAGCTGAGCTGGCTGAGCCGCGAGCGCCGGAGGGAGGCGCGCCGGGGGGGCGGGGGCTGAAGCCACCCGGCCGTGAGGACTTGTCCCCTCGCGGGAGTCACAAGGAAAAGCTCTTCGGAGCTGCAGGAGGCCGGAGTTTCCCGCTCCGCTACAGAGCACACAGAACGGGTACAGCCCGGTGCGGATCCACGTCCCCAGCGCGCACCCGGAGCACTCGCTTCCGCTGCCTTTTATTCGCCGCCCGCCTTTGTTTGGGTCCCGGCTCCTACCACGGGATGTGGGGGTGTCCCTGGCAGGCTCTGGAGCCGCGCCCCATCCCCAGCCACTGGCATCTCCGGCCTTGGCACCGCCGGGCCTTGCGTCAGCGGCCGGCGAGGGCCTCCGCTCCGCCGCAAATAGCTGTCTCCGGAGCCCGCCACCAGGCGCCGCCGTGGTCGCCGCTCCCCCTGCGGGAGCTGTGCGGTGGTACAGCCGGGCTCCCACTGCCTGCGGACAGAGGCTGTGAGCGGCGCAGCGACCCCTGGGGGTCAGTCCCCGCCTCTGCAAAGGGCCCATTCCTGGCCTCTTGCCCGGTCCCGAGTTTCCTAGGTTCCTCTCCTAGTCCACCCAGCCTTGGCAGGTCACCAGCCTCCTGGACATTCGAGGGCATCCCCGTTCTCCTCCGGATGGACCTGCCAAGCCCAGGCTTCCGGGACTGTCTCTGCTTTCTTCTCCATTCACCTCCCTGGCACCAGAGACCAGAGATATGCCAGCCCCTGGGACCCAGCACCTCTCCCGCTGTAGCACAGGGTCAGCCTGCAGGAGGGCCATTAGGAGAAGACGCTGGGGAGCCACGGCCAGTGCCTGGCTCATTTCTCTCCATCACGGCTCAGAGGGCATCATCACTGGTCACCAGAGAGAGCCAAGGAGATGCTTCTAAATAAGACCAGCTGCCAGTTCCCTGCTGCAGGACCGAGGGGTTTTACCTATGGAAGCCAGAAAGAAGGGAGGCTGCGCGAGGGCTGAGCCAGGAGCTTACCACACCTCCTCCGAGTGAGTGTGAGGGAGGAACAGAGAAGACAGAGGCAGGTGGAACACCCTGCCTTCAGGGAGCTCCCAGTCTATGGGAGAAATAAGAACGCAGGAGAATTCTAAAATGAAGCGCCAAGCCCCAAACCCGCAGACAGGTGCTCTGCCCATGTCAGTTTCCCTCGTCCTTCTTTTTCAAAAAGGAGAACTGAATCGGGGGCACCCCTAACTTCAAGGTGCTGAGTGGAGTCCCCACCCCCTCTGGTATGCTGTCCCCATGAGCTGTGCCGGCTGGCTGGCTGCCAGCTGGATGCATTGGTATTTATGACCCTGGATGCCTTGAAGGCCTAGTTATGCAGGAACAAGTGGCCAGAGCCAGTGTCCCTGCCCCAGCACTCACCACCCTTGTACTCATCAGGGGAGCCACTGCCAGACTGGCCAAGCCCCTCAGGGGACTCCTGGTGGCTCCATTCGGCCTCGAAGACATTAGGGTTGGCAGCAGCTCCTGGCGTGAAGGGTGCCACTCTGAGCTGTGAGGAGAGAGAGGACGGGAGACCTCTTCCAAGAGATGGAGAACACGTTTGGTGTTGCCCCGAGATCAGAGGCTAAGTCTGACATCTGAGTGCAGCGGAACAGACCCTGCCCACCCTGCAAGCTTCCGGTCCCTCTTGCCTCATCCCAGAAGGGAGGCTGGGAATGTGGAGCCCTGGAAGATGGCGGGAGGATGAACAGGAACAGATGTGTTTTTAAAGGCACGGTAAGGGACACACGGAGGGCGTTCCCAAGCCCAGCTGAGACAAAGGGCTGTCTTTGCTGGGTGAATGGCTCACGCTTTTCAGTTGGTTTGAAAGCTGCTTTCAAGAGCCTCCTCGAAGATCTCCAAGGCTCCCGCACTGTTCTGCTCAGTCTGACAAATCCACAGGGAGTGCCATTGATGTGCCCCATGATGCTGTGCCACCTCAGCCCACACCTGGGGACACGGCCCCCATCCCTGGAAACTCCTTTTAGTAGTCTGGGGTCCTAGCTTCGTGCTGCCCCGCTGGCCGTAGCTGTGCCTACCTTTGCTGCACCCTCCCCGGAGCCCTCTCTGGCCTCCTGGGACCTCCAGATGATCTCCAGAGGGGGCTGGGCTTGTTCTGTCCTTGGCGGAGTTGGGGGGACCTTCTGGGTATGGAGGGTGCAGCTGCAGAGGCCCAGTGGAGTGGGAGAGGAGACAGTGTGGTACCCAGGAACACTGGGAAAATGCAATTTTCCCAGGCCATCAGCAGGGTTTTAAAAATGCAAATGGAACAGGGCCTTTGAAATATGCCTGCCATAAAGTGGAACCGGTGGTGGCAGCGGAGCTGGCGCGGGTGTGGAAAGTCATGAGCGTCCTCCTCCTGGGACCTCATCCTCAGCCTTCTTTCCCTCCACTTCCCTCTCCGCCTGCAGGACTCCTGTTTATAGGGGGGCCTGGGAATGCTGGACTCAGGTCCAACTTGAGGGGACCCCCCACCCTCCCTGCTGAAGGATTCTTTACTTCCAGATGTTAATTAAAAATAACCCCAATGGCCAAATGATCTGCCCAACTAAAAGGCTGCAGAAATAAGGTTCTGCATCCCTTATGGCCCCCCACACCAGTGCATTCTTCCTGGGTCTTAAATGCCTCTGGGTGCCCATAAGCCACTTCCCCTTCCCTTATACTTGGTCACGACTAATTGAAAAGCCTTCTCTTGTAAAGGATTTGAGCTCTACAGAGCTGCTTTGTCCTTAGCTCCCATCCCTTTATTTCTGTTCTCTCTCCAACTACGCCTGAAGCTCTCAGCTCAGCCACTAACTTACTCCCAGTAAAGCCATATATCTGTCCCACCCCTTACCAGCTCTGTGACCTTGGGAAAGGCACTTCACCTTGTAGAGCCCCAGACATCTCCTCTATAAAATGGGGATGGTAAAAGTATCTATCTCACAGTAGCTGTTGTAGTTTATTACATGAGAGAATCTCAGTGCAAAAATACTATTTAGCAGAGTGCATGGCATAAACCGAGCTCTAAATAAATAGCAGCTCCTCCTCCTCTTCTTCTTCTTGTAATCTGCTGGGCAAGAGATGCCCTAGAGGTGACCATACACCTCTCACCTGGTGAGGGGGACTGTGTACAAATCAAGTCCTCCCACCAGATGGTGCAACAGCTGAGGGGGAGAGTATATGAGGAAGGGTGGGGCATTTACCCTTTCAAATACAATAGGTTAAGACAGTTTCTTATTGTCCTAGAATCCGGGAGTAGAGGAATTACATTTATAAGTAATTCTCTCTTCAATCTGCTAACACAGACTTTGGAGCCCTTGGCCCCTCGTCTCCAGTCTCACCTCCCCCAGGAAGCCAATGAGTAGAAGCAAGTGACCTGGGTGTGTGTCGTTTACTAACGGTATGACCTTGGGCAAGTCACTTCATTTCTCGGAGACTCAGTTTCCTCAGCAGCCAAACGGGAATATAATGACCTCTGCCTATGATATGCCTGCAATTATCTTTTCAGCCGAGGAGGAGCACAGGTTTGTAGGTGATGATCAGTCATATTTAGTGATAGACGGAGTGATATAGTTATAGTTATACATAGTTAGGGAGATTAGGATAGATAGGGTGACCGATCCCTGTTTCCATGACTTTCGGGGTTGGTTGCACTTCGTGGGACATAATGGATGCGAAAGAGCTCAGGAAACTTGCCGGAGTTCACGGTGAATGAACTTCTGACTCAAGGCCATGTAGTCAGTTTGGGGAAGAGCTTGGGTGGGACCTAGGCCTTCCAGGTTTTAGTCCTGAGCTTTTCCCAACTCACCATCTTTCTTCTCCCCAATCCCATTCTTCCTGGAGCTCTGGTCAGGAGGTGAGTGTGAGTTTATGGGGAAAGAGAGGGGGCAGTAATACGCGAGAAGAGAGAGAGAGGTCTGGGGAAAGGTGATAGGGCCAGGCTGGGCTGGGGTGCTACAGAACAAGCCTGGGAGAGGCCTAACAGACAGCAGCCCTCCACCCCTGCCTCCTCCAGAATTCTGCAAGCAGCTGCTCCGAGCTTTCCTTTCCCAGCCTCGCCTGCCCCCCCAAGGAAGCAGGCAGCCTGCAGCCGAGTGAATACAATCCAAGTTATTAATTGCCCGCAACAATTAGCCCCAGCGCCTGGGCCTGCAGACACCCAGGCTCCGAGAGAGGGATCCAATTACAGCTTCATCAGTATTCACATTGCTGCATAATCCTCTCCCAACAAGACAGGCCCCTACCCCCCCAACCATGTTTCTAGGGACCTTGCTCTGACCCCAACATCTGGAGAGGATCAAGTGTTTCTGAGGCCTTCAAGAGTAAAAGTTAATGAAGGGTTAGACCCCGAGGGGCACTGAGCATAGCAAGGTCAAAGTGCTGGAAGGGAAGAGCAGGACCCTGCCAAAGATCTGGACAGGTGGCACCAGCCAAAGACCACCTCGTTGGATGGGAGAGAAGGGAACCCCCAGGCTGAGGGCTTCACGTAGACTCCCTGAGGGCCGGATTGCTAGGACTGGCTTGAAAGGCAGAGAGGTCAGAAGCACCCAACAAGTTCTGGTTTTAATGGAATCTCAGTCACATACTACTTTTGTGGCTTTGGGAAAATCCCTTCATGTCTCTCAGCTCATTTCCTTACCGGGAAACTGGGGACAGTGGCTACAGCTCCCCAAGGAGGAAGGTGCTATGCAGAAGCCCACGGCAGCACCGTGGAGGGCACAGAGTGAGCTGGAAATAACTAGTAACTGTTGTATTCTATCCGGAGAGGCTCTCGCTTGCCCTCGGCAGGGGAGTAGGAGTGTGGGCACTGGGGAATGAGGTACATGGGGAGTGAACAGACCTACATGCTGGTCCCAAGTGTGCTCTCACTTACGCTGTGGCCTTGGTGTTCTGCCCACTCTGGCCTCTTGTTCTGAGCTGACCAATGAGGACATGAGGGTAGATGAGCTCTAGAGCCCTTCTAACTGTGACCTTCCTTGAGACTATGGGCAGAGGAATGAGTTTGGGATGAGTAGGAGGCCATGAGGAATATGGACCTCCCAATTTCTCAAAGGGACAAACGGCAGCAGAGGGAAATGGGATGAGACATGTAAAGGACACGAAACCAGTTACATAAATAGTTAAGCCTAACGTCACATGTCTGTTGGTGTCGCATCAGTAAAAGAAACCACCGTGATAGGAAATAAGGATCATCATCACCTGGTCCAGAACTCCCAGGAGAGGCTGAGTAGGAGTCTCCTGGGCAGTCCTGGTTGGTGGGGTGTTTCAGGACCACCTGGCCTCTAACCTTCCTAGGGGTTGAGGTGAGGGCCAAGGGATGAGCGAGGAGTGTAGACTTAGCCACTGAGTTGGATCCTTGCGGGGGGGGGGGGGTGATACTTGGTGTGAGTAATGAGTTACACCTGGGGAGGTCTCTGGGTGGCCTGGGGGACTGCCCACTTGTTAGGGGGTCACATATGGGCCTGTCTCCCAGCCCCTCCTCAGGAGTCTCCCAGGCTCCTGATGCACCTGCCTTTATGTGAGCTCTTCCATGACTCAGCATGGGATCCCAGCCACATCTCCCTCCTGGGCCCTGTCCCCTTGTCCCCCTGGCCTCGGCTCCCTGGCACCACTGGGCCAGCACCTCCCTTTGCCCCAGTCAGCCTGCTTGATACATGGGCGCCAGGAGCCAGGCCAGCTTCAGCCCTGGACACCAGATTCCATCTGGACCTCTGCAGTGACAGCAAGAAAGAGCTTTCCTGGCATTTTCCCAGTCAGGAATCTGTGCATGGGCTGCCCCTGTGCCAGCTCCTATTCCAGCACACTCAGTGCGGGCAGGGTGGGGATATTCCGGGCCAGAGAACTCTGTGGCTAGGGCCCCTGACCTGGGATGAAGGGCTGGTTGACAGATCATCAGTGCCTAGGCAATTAAAATGCCTTTTAGGCAGCAAGAGATGCAACTAACAACATCAGTACCAATAACAATTGATGACTAGCTCTTACTGAGTGCCAGTCCCTGTCTATAAGCATTACTTCATTTAGCTCATTTCCCATTTGCCCCAAGACTCCTCACCGGTGGCGCTTGGGGCTGCAGCATTTACCCTGAGATAACTCGCGATCACAGTCCTAACCTCACCCACAAAATTCTGTGCTTTGAAATTTACCACACAAAAATATTCTTAAATACTGATCAACATATACATTTCTGTTACATTAGGATTAGAGAGAAGTTCTGCTTAGAAATGACTCCGAGAACCGTTTTTATATTTTATTTTCACATTGAAAACCAGTCAGATTGGCTTCAGCCTCAAACAGCATGTTTATGTAAAATTAAATGAACGTGGTGGTGAGCTGCCCTTTTTTTTCTAAATGGGGAATAGGTTAAACCACCCCATGAGCTGGATCTTCTTATCACCCTCTTTTCAGGGGATGAAATTGAGGCTCAGGGAATAAGTTGCTTCAGGTCACACACAGTAGGCAAATACTGAGGACTCAACCACAGGCAGTTTGATTCTATAGCCCTAGTTGTTTGCTATATTATTATTTCCATTTTTCAGATGGAAAAAAGGAAGGTCAGAGAGGTTAAGGGACTTGGTGAAGCTCACATTGAGTCAGCGATGGAAAGAACTTGAAGCAAAGTTTGCCTGGTATCGAAGATCCCACATTTATCTGCTCTACTCCACTGCTCCCTAATGAAGGAGGTCCCCGGTTGGGTGCCCACTCCCAGAGCTCCCTACTGTGGCACTTAGGTCTCATCTTAGGTCTAAAACACAACTATTAATAAACCAATCTCCCTAGTCGTCCTTAGGAAAGTCACTTCCTCTCTCTGAGCCCCAATCTAGCAAGGTTAAACATTCTAAGACCGAGCTCACATGCCAATTTGAGAACTGCTTTGATGAGATTCGCCCATGGAAACGAGAAAGGCCAGTCGACAAAATGGCAGGACATTTCCCAGGACCCCGGAGGGCAAAGTCACACCCACATTTTTTGGTAAAAGATGCAGGGGCCAGGGCCACTGGCTATGGACGCACCATGGGATTGGCATGACCTGATGCAAAATGCCAGATCATCTCCTAGTTTCTCATTTACCAACAGGGAAACTGAGGCCCAGGGTAGTGGTGTGGCTGCCTTCTGATGGCACTGCCCTCCAAAGCCTCTATGTCTTTCCTGACACCTCTGGGTTCTCATTTTGCAGCGGGCACGTCTTGGGAAAAGCTGTTCTCTCTGGTACCCACACCCGGCAGGTGTGCCAGCAGGACGCAGGGCCAGGGCAGCACAGCTGGATGTTCTGGGAGGCCGGGCAGGTGGCACGTCCCCTCCCCCTCCTCTGGTTCCTTCTCTCCCTCTTCCTCCTCCTCCCCCTCTCCCCTTCCATCGCTCCTCCTCCTCCTTGCTTCCTTTCCGGTCCCCACATTCCCAAATCCCACTCCTTCCCTCCTTTACGCTAATTCTTCCCTCAGTAATGACCACAGTAAACATTTATTCAGCACTTACGGTGTGATAAGCCCCATGTCAAGCATTTTACGTGCACCAAACTCTTTAATCTTCACAAAACCCCTTGGGAAATAATCATCTCCCTCTTACAGATCAGGAACACGTGGCTCAGAGAGGTCAGGGTTTGGAAGGCCCAGCTGGCTTCACAGCCCACACTCTCCTGTCCTTTGGTCTGCTGGGGACAGGAGCACCTCACCTTATGTGGGGCAAGAAGGGCAGAGGTGTGCGATCCGTCCTCTTTTGGCCTTGGATCCTTGGACGGATTGTTGGGCAGATGCTTTCTTTAGATTTTTCTTTAAAACGCTAAGCCAATCTCATTTCCCCATCCTGGATTGCTCTGCTTTCTGAACCTTCTAATCCTTCCCTTCCTGGTGTGTGTATGGGCAGCCCGGGGTTGGCTGACACTCATGTTTGCTAAATCAGAAAAATGGAACCAGACCGGGACGCTGGGGACCAAGCACGACGGGGCCCAGTGCAGAGGACTTCCCCTAAAGCCCTGAGGATTTTTTGATCCTGGACACTTTAATCCATGAAGAACGAAGGGCCTGAGTCCGTGGATAGCTGGGGCACTTATTGGCCCGGTGATGTTGGCCAACTTGTTTCAACTGAGTCTCAATTTCTATCACCTTTAAAATGGAGACAAGACTTGCCTCCAGGGGTGGTGGTGAGGATCCAATAAGACAGGGTGTGCAGTGTGTCTGGCATGCAGCAGTCCTCATGCAATGTCATTGTCCCCCTCCATCCTGTTTGGGGTCAAGGGAATTTAGAGACACGTGCTCCCTCTAGTCTCCCTGAAACTCATTTCCCGGGAATTGTTTGTTCTCCCAAATATTTTCGGGAGGATTTAGATGACAAGGTAATTGCCAACGTTGGTGTTTGTGTCCTGTGTGCGAATTGCTCACATCATCTCCTATGGGGCATGTGGGTTCAGAGCATAATAAGCCCTGGAGCCAGACGACCTGGGTTCAAATCCCAGCTCTGACACTTACTAGCTGTGTGGCTGTAGGCAATCCACATAACCTTTCTGTGCTTCAGTTTCCTCTCTATAAAGGGGTTTACAATAGCACCTACTTCCTAAGGCTGTGCTGAGGAGCTAGGGGCACATGGAAAGTACTGAGATCAGTGTCTAGGCATGGCAAGTGCTCTCTAAATGTCAGCTATTATTATTGAATTTCCACAACAATCCCAGGAAGTGGATATTATAGTCCCTGTTTTATAGAAGAGGTAACAGAGATGTTAAGTCACTAGTCCAAGGTCACACAGCTAGTAAATGGCAGAGCCAAGATTTGAACCCAGGCCTGATTGCCAGGCCTGAGGGTTTCCCACTGCAGCCACGTGTCTGGGAGGTGAGATAATGGGGTTTGTGGCCACATCTGAGGCTCAGTCAGTCCTTTTGCTTCCTCTTGTCTTATCTGGAAACTATCCTTTCCCAGACAGCCATTTATTTCAAAAAGACTCCTCTTCCAGTCCAACAGATTCCTGGGATCTTCCTGCTCCCCAAGCTGCTCACTTTGCAGGGCTCCCAGGGCATAGAGCCTACAAAGGCCCTGAATCCAGGCCCTGGGCTCCCCTGGGCCTGGTAGGAGGGGTTAGGGGAAGCCAGGAGAGCCCCCAGGAAGCCCCAGTGACCCCCCTCTGTTCCCCACAGGAGGGCCTGCTGCTCCCAGAGCTTCGTGCTCCCACCCCCCCCAAGCAAGACACAGCCTCGACACTGAATGTGGCACTCAAGGCCCCTTCTTCCTTAATGGCCTGTCTCCAACCCCATCGCCTGGCAGCACCGCCCCCACCCCAGCCTCCTGACTCAGCCCCTAGCTGGAAAGCCGGGCCGGGAGGGCTCCGACGCGCGGCCTCCGGCCGTTACTCGCGTCACTCCATCTGCCTGCGATGCTCCTGTCTGCTTCCTACCAGCTGACACATTACTCATCCTTGAAGCCCAGCTCCTCGCTTCTATGAAGCCACCCCCAAACCTACCCCCCGCTCCCTCACCCAAGGCGCCTTCATCTCTCTCTCCTCTTTCCCCCTAGAACAATTTCACACTTCTATTTCTGCATTTATCACAGTCTGACTTGTTTTCTATAAAGAGCCTGTTGTGTGAGGGTGCATGGAGACTATGTAGGGGGCTACTTCCCAGGTGGGCGGGGGCAGGGCGGGGAGGGCATTAGCAGCACCGAAGTCTGGAGTTCTGAGACCATCTGCCCCAGGACCGGGCTACTGAGGTCAGAAGTCAGGGTCAGCCCTTACTCTTCCCATTTTAGAGATGGGACAACTGAAGTTCATCGGAGGGATGGCTTTCCCATGATCACATGGTGCTTGGTGGGAGGACGACACAAGCTTTTAATCGTGTGGGGTCCCCAAGGTCCCAGCAATAGGTTTGGCATGTTGCTCTCTCTCTCTCTCTCTCTCTCTCTCTCTCTCTCTCGGTCCCCCAGAGCCTCTGACCTCCTCCTTGCTGTCTTTATCGTCAGTTATTGCCACAGTAATGCTACGTAACAAGCCACTACACAGTCTCAGTTACATTTAACATTAACGTTTACCCTTGGCTCACAGGTCTAGAAGCTGACGGGAGGGCCCTGCTCCAGGTTGTGGGAAAGCTCCGTCGGCTCCCAGGTCACGTAAGGGGCTGCAGCTACCCTGGCCAAGTTCCTTTTCTGGCTACGGCAGGAGTGCTAGAGGGCCATCACAACTGCTTATTTCAAGCCTCTTCTCTCATTATATCTGCTACCATCCCACTGGCCAGAGCAAGGTCACCTGGCGAAGTCCAAAGTCAAATAGTGAGGAAGCAGACTCGATTCACCAGGCAGCCATGGCTAGCGTGCGAATGGTCAATAATTCAATCTTCTGTGCTGTGTTTATGCTTCCCCCTTCCTTCTTACAGGCTCAAATTGGTAGATGACTGCCCCCCTAAAGCCACTACACGGGTACCCCCAGCTTCCTTCCCTGCAGCCACTACCGGCAGAGCCTTTAGCCCACTTTGCACCTTTCCATCAGAAACGTAGCCATGCTCATTGCAAAACAACAACCGAGGAGAAATACAAACGGAATACTCAGGCTCCAAGAGTTAAATGTAAAGGAAGAGTAAAGGGGAACACAGTTGAACTCTGGAAGGGTGGAGAGTTGGGGAGACTTAACCTTAACCCTCACCTTCCAGCACTGCTCACTGTCCCAAATCGGAGAGGTGAGCATTAGGGATCCCTCAAAACCTTGAGTCAAGTTCTCACAGGATCACTTATCTGTTTAGTCCCAGATTCGCAGTGTGGGGGATCCTTTGTATTTTTGCCTTCCTGCATCAGCACCCCATTCTTTTAATAGCAGCCCGCCAATTTTCAGTAGAGAACCACCATTCCCCTTCAGACCCCATGGTTTGGGTAGGGAGATGTACATGTGACCCAGGTCTAAGCCAATCAGAATATCCCATCACCCCCTGGGCTACAGTGATTGGTTAAGGGACAGACTCATGGCAAACGTAGGCCAATAAGAACTCAGTCTTGGACTTTGTGTTTTTTATCACTTGCAAATGGAAAGTCTTAGTAAATAAACCTGGACTCCTATAACCCTAGAATTTTGGCCACCTGGAGTCAACGATGCTTCAAGTCATAAATTTGTTGAATCTCAAAGACTTGAAGTCCTTAGAGACTTACAGAAACATGGGCAGGGGCCCAAAGCTATAGTGTGGAGAAGGGTACCTTCTTGTACCCACACTGGTGCCAGGACATTTGTCCTATACCAGGAGCTCCCATAGCACCAGGCACTAGACTGTAGATTGGCCTGGGTGAGCTGGATACCATGAGATGCCCAATCCCAGCTTCCTGGCCTCAGCGATGCCACCAACCTACAGCTCCTCGGGGTTGTGCTTCCACGTGGCACCCTCTCGTCCCTCGTGCCAGGAGGAGATGGGGCTTGAGCTGGCCTGGAACAGTGCGAGCAGTACTGCTAGGAGAGGTAGCTGCAAACAAAGGTCTGGGAAGCACAAGCGATGCTCAGAGGGAGAGGCGAGCAGTGAGGATGCCCCTTGGAAGGGCTGCATTTGGCTGGCAGAGAAGGCCACCCAGACTGGACTCCTCTGAGCCAGGCACCAGGCTCAGTGTGCCAACCTCCGGCTTGGCATCAGTGCCCACTCTTGCTGGCTGACCTTTCTGAGCAGACATTTCAGGAGAGGGACTGAAGGCTCACACCTCATTCTGGCCTCTCCACCTGCTGTGACACTCTTCAAAGGTGTGAATGGCTGACCTGGCTCCTGGGCCACTTCCCTCTGCCAGGGCTGAGCTGCCACTGGCTTTGTCCCTCTCCAGCCCACGGGGACCCCTGTCTGCCACAGCCCCTGGATACAGCTTCACGTCTGGCCTGGCTACTCTTCCTTAGAGGACGAGTGGCTCTTTAGCCCCGATCGGAGATTCCTAAGTGTAAGAGACCTGGGTTCCAGTTCAATTTTCTCCAGTGACTTGCTACTTGCATATCTTAACCTCCGTTTATCTACCTGTAAACTGGAGGTCTCTCTAATAACAAGCCTCACTACACACTTAGAAAATAGGCCTAATAAAATAAAATAAAATAAAAAGAAAATAGGCCTTATCACTCCCATTCTACAGGCAAAGAAACCAAGGCTCTGAGAGGTCCTGACTTCACTCCCTCACCAGCATTGATTCAACAAACACTGGCCAAGCACAGGCTGCTTGCCAGGCACTGTACTAGGCTCCGGGGACACTAAGGTGACTAAAACAAAGTCCCAAGCCACAAGTTACTCCATCGGGGTGAGTAATAGACTTGCTCAAAGGTCATAGAGCAAACTGTCCTTCCCTTTGCACACAGTAGGTGTTCAATCAGTGCATGAATTAGCTGAAAGAACTTGTGGGCAACTGGCACGGAGGAAACATGGGCAAGCAGGGAGTGGGGGACAAAGGATGCCACAGGAGAAAGGGACATGTTGATGTCCAGCCTTGAGGCTGGGTTTGCAAACAAAGAATCTACCGTGTCTCTGACGGTGTTTGCTAAAGACCAGAATGGAAATGGAGGAACTGAGCAGTGGCGGGTGGTGTGCTCGGCTCCTGCCTGACCAAGCAGCTGGGGGCCTGCAGGGGCTGCGCTTGGGCGATGAGCTCCGCCGTGGGCCCCGGACGCCCCCAGCCAGGGCTGCAGAGAACACGGAAACAGTGCGATCAGGATGGCACGCTGGTATCACGGGCGACAGGGAGGAAGGGCTTGCAAACAGGAGGTCCAAGATGTCTTGAAATGCCCCCTCCTCAGAGATGATCACGGCAGGTTCTCTTTCTGCTCTGGACCCCGCTTCTCAAAGTGTGCTCCACGGACCGGCAGTGTCGGCAACACCTGGGCATTTGTTTGGGACGCAGACAGACTCTCGGTCCCCTCCTGCACTAACTGAATGCGAATCTGCATTTTCAACAAGATCTCCCCCAATTTCTCTAGACTGGCTGCACATCAGATTCACCTGGGGAGGTGTGGCAAACGCTGATGCCTGGCTCTACCCCAAAGATTCTGATTTAATTGATCTGAGCTGTGGCAAATCAATTCAATCTATTGAGCTGTCTTCGTAAAGTCCTAGACAGCAGGGCTTTATTGAGATAGAATTGACATGGATCACTGTGTAAGATGAAAGTGTACGACGTGGTGATTTGATGCATTTTCATATTACAAAACGATGGCCACCGTAGCCTTAGCTGAAACTTCCATCAAGTCACATCATAACTATTTCCTTCCAAGCAGGACCTTTAACTGTCCAGCAGGCGATCCTAACGTGCAGCCAAGGTTGCACTGTACAGAGTACATTCCCAAACGTGACCTCTCATGCCCCTCATTACAACCCTAGGAGCCCACACATTGAGTTGAGTTCCAAGGACCTGGAAAAGCCGTCCTCTCTCAGCTTACCCCTGTGCCCCCCATCACTGTGCTCAGGCCGCTGGGAGGGTGGCGGGGCGAGGCCCACTCAGCCCCTATTTTCTGAGCCCACTGTGCACGCAGCCCTGGGCGGTGTGGCAACAAGCTGAAGACGTAGCCCCTGCTTTTAAAGAGGGATGAGAAGGGGGAGGCAGTGGTGCGCACGGAGCACGGCTGTATGCCGAGTTTTGTGCGAGGGTAGCGTGCACTGAGCCCCCACCGTGTGCCAGGCCTGAGAGGTGACGTGCGAGCTGCCCGGGCCCTGGCCCGAGGGAGGGGAGGGCCGAGAGCTCCTGCCGCCTTCCAAGCCCGGTGGCCGGAACCTCGCACACGTTTATTTGCTGCACGACGGTCCTTCAGGGCGGCTTCGGGAGCCGGAGACCGTGCACCCCTTCCCTCCGGGACTCCAGAGTTTCCTTATCCAAGGCCAGGCTGACCAGATGTCCCGTTTTAAACAGGACAGAAAGCAGCGGTCCTGTCCCGTTTCAAACGGTCCGTAGGGTCAGGCTGGTCTCACTGGGCTAAATTCCAGGTGCCCGTAGGCTGACCATCCGCACTGCTTGAACGGGACAGTCCCATTGTTTTCTGTCCCGTTTTACGTCTGGTCGGCCTCGAAGGCCGGCCCGTAGGCCGCCTCCTGGGGGAACGCGATGGGACTGTGTCTCCTGTAGGAAGATTCTCCCGGCCTGTCAGGCAGAGGTGCTCCTGGGGTTCCTGTCCGCTTGCCCTGGGCAGTGTGTCGCGGCAGTGCCCCCTTGGGATTGCCGACAGCCAGGGTGCCGAGCGGCCGGCCCTGTCCTGGGGCCAGAAATGAAGCTGGGTGCCGAGCCTTTTCCCACGCAGTCCCCCCCACAGCTGCTAGAGGCTAAGGGTCTTGCCGGAAGCCACAGGCCGCAAGGGGTGGCGCCAGAGCTTAACCCCAAGCCCATGGGGTGAATGGCCCAGCCCGATGCTGGGGCCCTGGACGTGGCTGTCCCCAGAGGACATCCGCTGGCCATTTTAACAACAGTAAACTGAAGCCTCGACCCCCCTTCCACTGCCCCACCCCCACCTCGCATCACATGCACGCAGAGACCTCTGGGATGCTGTGGTCCCAAACTGGGACACATGCTGACGTCCCTGGGGAGAGAAGTGTGGCTTTCAGATCCCCCCGGGAGTGTGCACACTGCACCCCACTCCCACTTTGCAAAACAATTGCTGAACAGATCGCAGCGGAGGGGTCCCTGGGTTATGGGGTCATGATTCTAAATGGCTATTTATCTGTGTTTTGCTTCATTTCTTTAAAAAAGCAAAACAAAACAAAACAAAAAACCACATGAAAAGTCAAGTCCCTGAGCTAAATGCCAAGGGAATGGGCGCCGCGTCCCTCATCCCATGGAGGACAGTGTCGGCCCCCGTGGGAAGAGGAGGCTGCGGGAGGCGTAGTGGCCACCATCAATGACCTGTCTGTCACAGCTTCCCCTGTTGTCTTCCCCACCGTGCACACGAGGACACGAGAGCCCAGAGAGCTCAAGTCACTGGGCCAGGGTCACACACTGTCATGCGGCAGCGCTGGGACCGACTCGGCAGTCGGCCTGACCCCGAAGCCACGCATCTGTCCTTCGGGAGGCCAGCTGGGCCACACTCCAGCTGCCTGTCTCTGAGCCTCTGGCGTGATGGAGAAGGACAAGGAGACCCCGCTGGCTGGGACCCATGCCTGGAGAGGCCGGGCTCCGCGCCTGTCCCCAGGGAGCCCACAGTCTCAGGGACTAGATGAAGGGCGCCAGCACAGTGACGTGCCACCACAGCACCTCCTCAGGCCAGGGACACGTGCTTGGGCCCTGGCCTCCCGCAGCACGGGGGCTCTGGGCCTCGCCTTGGCCCCTGGAGTGTGTGTTCTTCCCCGCTGCTCAGCTGCGTGGCCCTTCAAGGCAGGGGCGAGGCCCTCGTTCACGCTGCCGGGTGCAAATCTCCACCTCCAGGTTACCAACCAGTAGACCTTGGACAAGCTGCTTAACCACTCTGAGCTCAGCTTCTTCGTCTGTGAAATGGGGAGAACGATAGCGCCCACCTCGTGGGGTTATTGTGCAGATTAAATGAGTTACTACAAGTAAAGGGCTTAGGGCAGTGCCTGGCAGTGGGAACTAGGAAGTGCTCAATGAAGGCTGCTTGGTACTATTCTTCATTCAATAACTCATTTTCTGGGCACCTGTATGCAGAGGTGAGACACAGACCCTGGCCCCCTGGGATCCTATAAGCTAAGGGCCAAAGGAGTGGCAAATGGCCAAAGACCACCCTGTGGGCCAGGAGCTGCCGTGCAGGTAAGCACAGGGCATTCAGGGAGCCTAACGGCAGAGGGCCAGGAGGGCTTCTGGGAGAGGTGACAGCTCAGCGTCGTCTTGATGGATGAGGAGGCGGCGTTCAGCAACTGAACAATCATGGGGTGCGGGCAGGCAGACAGACATGCATCAGACATCAGAAACAGCATGTGTGGAGGTGTGGCAGGCACATCTAGGGCAAAGGGCCCAGGATAGCAGGACATAGGTGCGTGAGGGACAGTGATGACAGATGAATAGAGAGTTGGGGGCAGGGACCAGACCTCCAGGAGCCTTGGGAGCTACTCTGGGTCGCATTGTGTCTCCCAGAAAGATACGTTGAAGCCTTAATTCCCAGGACCAGTGACTGTGAACGTATTTGGAAATGGGATCATTGCAGACGTAATTAGTTAAAATGTCATACTGGAGTAGGGTGGCCCTTCCTGTAATACGACTGGTGTCCTTCTGAGAGGAGAAGAGGGACACAGGAGACAGAAGGCCATGTGCAGTCGGAGGCAGACTGGAGTCACACAGCCGTGGAATGCCAAGGATGGCTGGCCACCACCAGAAGCCGGGTGGGGCCAGGAAGGACCTGCCCTGGAACCTTCAGAGAGAGAGCGTGGCCCTGCTGACCTCTTGATGCTGGACTTGGGGCATCCAGAACTGTGACAGCACCCGTCTCTGGTTCTGTGAGCCCCCGGGTTTGTGACTGCTACGACAGCCCCAGGAAACTAAGACGGGCGCAAGGCCGCCATCGGCTCTCGGGGTGGAGGGGGTCCGCCGAGAGCGCCCGGCCGTGGTCACTGCCTGGCGCCCACCGGTCAAGGGCACCTCACAGACAACCGGCGCGCCGCCTCCTGCCTGCTGCCCTCGCCTCAGCTCTGCCTTGGCCGCGGGGTAGTGTCCGGCTGGGCCCTCGCTGCCCGGGTGCACGGCCGCCCCCAGCTGGGCCACAGTGGCTCCCCGCTGAGACACCCAGCCGGCCTTGGGCGGGGTGACCGGGCCCAGCTGGGGCGGCCTGAATCACTTTATCTGAAACAGGAAACAAAGGGAAGAAGAGAACAAAGCCCTGGCCGGGGGTGGGGTGGGGGGGTGGGGTGGGGGGTGAGCAGGGGGAGTGAGGCCATGGCGGGGGCAGGGCAGGCGCTGCCACCGGAGACCCAGTCATTGCCCGACGGTGGCCCGGGCCGCCCGGCCCAGCACGCTGCCGAGGCTTATCTGTGCACCTCAGCCGTGAGACGTGCCGTGTGCCAGCTCCGTGTGCCAGCTCCGTGTGCCAGCTCAGAGATGGGCCGGGCCTGGGAGCAGGCGGGAGGCACCGCCAGCTTCCGGCCCATCCGGCCCCCCAGCCAAGGGCCTGTCCATGGGTGACACTGTGCCGTGTTCTGCCTGGGAATGAGGTGTTGGGGCACGGACGTGCTCTGGCTGCCTGTGAGGGTGAGGGGGGCTGGCTGGAGGAGCCAGGCAGGAAGGGGGAGGCGGGGTGGGGGGTGGAGGCAGAGGGTCAGCCCCAAGGACAGCAAAGGGAGTTGGAGCTCCCTGAGCACCACCGTGTGCCCTGCTCCGTGCACCCTAACAACTGTGCTCCTTGCATTGCTGCTGTAACAGGTGAACACAAAGGGGGTGCCTTAAGACAGCAGGAATGGACCCTCCCACCATGTTGCATTTGGAGGCCGGAAGTCCAAAATCAAGGCGTGACCGAATGGGTTCCTTTTGGAGGCTCTGTGGGGGGGTCTGCCCCACGCCTCCACCCGGCTTCTGACAATGGCCGGCACCCTTGACTTCCTTGAGTTGTGTGACTTCGTTTTAACTTGATGACATCTGCAAAGACCCTATTTCCAATCGAGTTCCATTCACAGGTCCTGAGGATTTATGACTTAACATATCTTTTAGGGGTAGGCTGACTGGACGAACCATTTTAAATGGGACAGAAAACAATGGGACTGTCCCGTTTCAAACGGTACATCTGGTCAGCCTACGGACACCTTGAATTTAGCCCCGGGAGACTAGGCTGACCCTACGTACCATTCGAAATGGGACAGTCCTATTGTTTTCTGTCCTGTTTGAAACGGTACGTCTAGTCAGTCTATTTGGGGGGCATAATTCAACCCACAACAAAAGTTAATATTGATTGACAACTTATTTGATGCCCAGCACTCTGGGCAGAGCTATTCATGAGTTCTCTGATTGGATCTTCACAAGAGACACACAAGGTAGGTACTGTTACTACCCCCACTTAAAGAAAACAATTATTACTGATGAGAAAATTGAGACTCAGAGACATGTAACGAACATGTGACACGTCCCAAATGCAGATCCAGACCCAGAAACATGTCGCAAAGAACCGGGCTGTAGGTGGCACACCACTGCAGTCATACAGGGAGCTACTGGAATCCTGCCATCTGCACCCCACCTCTTCCTACAGCCTTAGCAGAGGGGAGACCTGACCGTTTTGGGGGGCATGTACCTGCATGTTCACAGGGAGATGTGGTCCTCACCAGGGGAAGGGGGGCAGCATTCCAGCCACTTTCCCCCACCCCAGATTCACTGTGTCGTCACCCCCTGGGCAGGCTCTCCATCTTCCAGGGTCCCCGATATTGAAGGAAATGAAGGTCAGGTCTGGCTGCTAAATATTTGTCTAAGCCGAAGAGAAAATGGTGCCAGGGTAGAAGGCGCTCAACTTTATGAGCACATAAATCGTGAGAGGGAGAAGGAGCTGGGGAGAGGTAGGCAGAGCAGGACACTCAATTATTTCGAGCAGAAAGTGCCTCCCAGAGTCTGTGGGGCTGCCCACACGTCACCCCTTTAGAAGTCTGGCTCTGTGGGCCAAGGCAAGAAGCAAATTTCTTGCAGGGGTCCACAGCAGGCGATTTCAGGCTACCCTGCTCCCCCCCACCCCCGGTGCAGCAGAGAAGGGGACAGTTTGGCCTCTGGGCCCAACTGAACCCCAGTCTGAATCCCAGCTCCACCACTGACCAGCTGTCTGGCTTAGCAAGTCTCAGTCTCCCCGAGGCTCGGTTCTCTCATCCGTGCAATGCGGGTAAACGAGTAGTGATTACATCCAGTTGTTGGGAACCTGGCCTGCTGATCAGCCGGCTGTTGGCCGAATAATGGCCTCCAAGACGTCTATATTGTATCCCCAGAACGCGTGAACGGGTCCCTTACATGGAGCTGGGGTGGGCGGAGGGCCAAGGTCGCAGATGGTCGTAAGGTTCCTGGTTAGCTGACCCTGCAGTGGAGAGATGAACCTGAATGATTAATCACATGGATCCCACGACGTGGAGGAGGGAGGCAGGAGAGTCCATGTCAAAGGGACATGAGAGAAAGCCTTGAGCAGCCAGTGCTGGCTTTGACCCTGGAAGGGGACTACAAGCCAAGGGATGTGGGCAGGTGGCCTCTAGAAACCGGAAAATGCACAAAGATGGCTTCTCCCCTAAGAGCTTTGGGGATGGAGCACATCCCACCCCCGACGACCCTTTTTCTTTCATTTTTGTAGCCCAGGAGAGACCCTTTTTGGACATCTGAACTATAAAGTAATAAATGTGTGTTGTTTGAAGCCACTAAGTTCATGGCAATTTGTTACAGCAGTAATAGGAAGCCAATATCGTGCCCCATGACAAAGCGACACTCTTACCACTCAGTAGTCACACGAGAAAAGCAGGTGACCAGGTGAGTAAGAAGACCCCTGGCCTGGGCACCAGGAGTCTGGGTTCTGGCTCCAGCCCTGCCCCTAACTTGCTGTGCTACCTGAGGCAACTTCCCACTGCTGACAGGACTCAGTTTCCCTACCTGTAAACAGAAGGCTTTGATTACAAATGATCCTCAGGTTCCTTGCCTCCCAACTCTAAACAGTAATTGTCCCCTGAAAGGTCCCTGTGCTCCGCCCCTCGTCCCTGCGTTCCACCTGCAGTCTGCCGCCTGCTCCGGGGCAGGGTCCCGGCTGGGGCTGGAGGAGCTGGCAGCCCCCGGAGGAGACAGTTAATAAAGGCAGGGGGAGGAGAATCAATGTGGCCTGACATCCCTATGACAGATTGGCGAGAGCGACAGATTTAATATCCTGCCGTTTCCTTTCCCAGCCTGGGGGCCAGAATTGATTACATAAATTAAAGCTCCACAGCCCGGGCTGCTCCGGGTAAGGTCGTCTGGTCTTCCTGCTGTCACCGTCTTACCCGACCCGGGCACTCGCACCAGCCGGCGGTCCCGGGGAGCCGGCCGAGGGTGCAGTCCTGCGCAGCACGACGTCTCCTCTATTCCGACCACACGGGCACGCGGACGGCCCCTGGGGCAGGTGGGAAACGTGGGATGGGATGGGGAGGTGGGGGAGAAGGCAAGAAACGAAGAGCGGGGTGCGGGGGTTGCGGCAGTGAGTGAGACAGGCGTGGAGCCTGCTGTGTGTGCCGGGTAGGTGCCCAGGCTGGACCGAGCAGGGGGAACCCTTGGCAGGGGCTGGGGACAGCAGAAAGGGGAAGGGATTTGCCCAAGGAGATGTGTGGCCGCCCTGGAGCTGAGCCCCATTCCTCCTTCCCAGTCTGCTCCTGGAGCACCAGGTCTGCGTGCTGCTCCTTTTCCAGTTTTTCCCATGACCGCTCACGGGAGGCAGGCTCACCTGAACAGCCTCCTGAGCATGGAGGTTTGGGACAACTCTGGCGTTCACGACAGTGGAACGTATCCTGTGGCTCAGTCAGAATGACCGAGCTCTGTGTGCCAGCCCCTCTCCCTGGGTGTGGACTTAAGAGCTGCCTGTAGGGCCACGGAGCTCCAGGGGAGGGCCCTCCCCTCCCCTCCCCTCCCGTCCCTCTGCCCACCACCTCTGCTCTGAGTCCCTTGGCCCTTTACAATGGGTGGAGTTACCATTTGGTCATTTCCAGGGCTCAGTTTTATCCACCCAGTTGAGGCAAGGGCACGGCCCCACATCACAGATGAAAAAACTGAGGCCAGGAAAAGGAAGCAAGCAGTTTACCCAAGGTCACGGCTGCAGCCTAGACTGCATCCCGGGAGGCCTGGCTACGTCCCTTCCCAAAGCTTGTTCTACATCAGAGGAGGCACAGGACTGGGCACTGGCCAGGGGCTGGGCCGGGCAGGGGTGACAGTGGTGCCAGGGCATCTGGGGATGTGAAAAAGTATTTGGCTCTGGACTCAGGAGCACAATCTGAGAAATGGGACACAGGAACCCGCCTCTGCTTTTGTACTCTGACAAAGACGTCACCAGCTTCCCTTAGCCCACCTTGACCGGGCAGTGTGTTGGCGAATGGAACAGTCTCTGGAGTCAGATCAATGAGGGTTCAAGTCCCAGCTTTCCCACTGACCTTGGACAAGCCATCGGCTTCTCAGAGCCTCAGTTTCCCTACCTGTAAAATGGTGATGATTAGGGCACCAGCTCCGTAAGAAGTGCCCTCTCTGGGGTGACAGAGCCAACATTCGAACTCAGGTCAACCCAGTGTTGGCTGGAGCCTATGGTGCCCCAACGTTCAGGGCAGATAATCCTGGTCAAGTGCCCACACGGGCCAGGCACACCGCGAGCACTCAGCAAGGGCTGGTCACATAAATGTGTGGACGACGCACCTCCTGCTGAGCTATTTCCTGAGATTCAATTCAATTCGTGAATTGATTCAACAGAGCTTAAGGAGCCAACAGCTTACAGCTCAACCCTTCCCCTTTTCACGAGGAATTTGATCAGCACCCCCAAAACACACTACCCACAACCATCAAGACCTCTGAGCCACGCAGAAGTGACAACAATGTGCTCCTGGCTGACGGTTTGGGCCACTTGCCCAGAGCACACTGCCTCCACCCCACGCTGAGGCTGCAGCTGCTCTGCTCGGGGGTTTCAGCTGGCCGCGGGTCTCTCTCTCCAATTTGAGCCAGTCCTTTGGTCTCCCGAGGCCTCAGTTTTCTCTCTCCTGAAATTAAGGTGGCATGTGCAGAGGGGAAAGGCAGCCAGGTGCCCAGGACGTCCCAAGGACATGTCCACACTCAGCCGTCGGCCTGCCTGCCAGCCCAGTCTAGCTCTTAAGTGCAGCCCAGAAGGAAACCTCTCTCTCTCTCTCTCTCTCTCTCTCTCTCTCTCTCTCTCACACACACACACACACACACACGCTCCCCTCTGAATTAATCCTTTCTCCAATCTAAACTCTTCCTGGGTTGTGTAAACCCTGACATACTATTTTCTTTGGGTAATACAAGTGCCTGATTAAGCTTTGATTACGAGGCATCTGCTTCGAAGACGGCTATCTCCAATAAACACATGGCCAGCCCCCCTCGATAACCAGCCAGCCGCCTCCCCGCACCCAGAAGCCTTTGTTTTAGAGACCTCAGCTGATTTCAGTAACCTGGACGTTTGGGCTACTTATTGCCTTCTCTTCCCACGCTTTAAATACATTTTAAATGCATCAATAAAGAGAGAGCCCGCAGAACCCCAGGCCTGTGTGCGCTCTCTCTCTACCTGTGACCTCCATGTGTGGCCCCAGGTGTGCCGTGTGAGTCCCAGGTCCTGTCAGTAATAAACCTGAATCTCTCCAAAGTTTCCTGAAGGGCGTCTTGCAATCATAATAAGAACCACGAGGGCTGGTCCGGCCACAACACTGGGTTCTGATAGACGGAGAGCAGCACAGAACAACCCTGCAGAAACCGGAGCAGGAGGCCTGGGTGCGGCTGGGGAAACCAAGGCAGGGCACCTCAGGAGGGTGGGGTCCCTGTGTCCCATTTCTCAGATCCTACTCTTGAATCCAGAGCCAAATCCCTCACGCTCCTCCCACCCACCCTTGCCCTGCCATCACCCTTGTCCAGGCGGACCGTACGGAGTGTCTGACACAGGACAGCAAACACCATTGTGTTTTGTCCCATTAAAAACGGGATGTCTGGTCGACCTACGTCCCTTTCCAGCCCCCCTCCGGCTCTCTCCTTCTCTGCTTCCTCTTCCTCTACATGCACCTCCAAACATCGGCCCACCGGGCGTTCAGGCTGAAACCACCCGCAGTCTCGGGTGACGACCAGGACAGCAGCAGCAGTAATAATAGGGCCGCGCCCGTGCACGCCCTGCTGAGCCGGCGCCCAGCTGCGTGCTCTGCACGGTCCTCCGGTCGAGTCCTCACAGGCCCGGACGGAGCGGTCGGCGTGAGTTTGCTGCCGGTGTACAGAGGGCAGGGCGGCTCGGAGGCGGAGCTGGGGGTCTTCCCCGGCCCGCCTGACTCCTCGTCTCTCCAGGTCTCGCCCCCTTCTCCCTCCAGGTGACGGGTCTTTTCGATCCCCTTCCCCTAAGCCCCCCTTCCTGCTTCCCAGTCCTGGCTCTCCTGTCATGGGGGAAATTGCCTGCCCCCTCCGTGGCCATCTGGTCATTCTTCCCACCCCATCACCGCTCAGCAGAGTCTTGTCCTGGTGGAGCAGAAGCCATCCTGGCCCCGGGGGCTGGGGGCCCAGTCCCTGCACCACATCAGGACTGCGGAGCTGGGCCACCCAGCAGACCTGGCCCGTGCAAAGGGCGCCTGCTTCTAACGCTGAGGGTGTCTTGCCCGGCCCCGAGGAGCCACGGGGAGCCTAGAAATGGAAGTTGCCCCTTGGGGAGGCAGAGGGGCTCGCTTCCTCTCTGGTGGGGGCCCGGGGCAGGTGGGGTTTGGCAGGAGCTGCAGGGCTCTCAGCTGAAGCACTGCGGCGTCTGTGGCAGATGGCTGCGGCTGTCCCCTCCTTCTCATTAGAGCACCCGCCTGAGGGCCGCGCTGGCCTCCACGTGGAAGGGCAGCTCTCCAGTCCCCGCAGGAGGCTCGGCCAGGCCCAGCTGCCGCCCGTCGGTTCTCGTCCTGCTCAGCCGTGCCCAGGAGGCCGCCAGCCCAGGGTTAGAAAGCCAGACGCCGTCGCCAGCCGCGGCATGACTACAGTTTTTGTGATACGTTTTGTAACACGTCTGTGCGGTTTTTAAAAATTCGAGCAGTGGAGAAGAATAGAGACAGGGAAGGGTAAGTGTCCCCTCGACCCCTCCCTGCTTCCTTGGTTTTTCCTTTTAATGTTTTATCATGGAAAACTATACACAACATACAATTTGCAGAGTGCACAGTTTCCAGGGCACGGTTCAATGGCATGAGGACCAGTCGCGTTGCCGTGCAAACGTCACCACCACCCGTCTCCCAAACTCTCTCATCCCCCCAAGCTGAAGCTCTATCCCCGGGCCCTCTTGCCCTGAGCTGGCACCCACCATCCTGTCTCTATGAGTTTGACGGCTCAGGTAAGTGGGGTCACCTGGGATTGTCCTTTTGTGACCCCGTCGCGCTCCTTAGGGTGCTTCCTCTCCCCAGCCCCCCGCCCAGGTGTCCTCGTCCCTCCACAGATCTTGGCGGTGAAACCCGCCGCACGTTAGGGCCACCTGCTCCTCACTGGACTTCATTGTACCGCTGCGTGGTGATCCCGTCCCCTAGTTACGCCTGGGCGTCACGCGGTGTCCAGTCCCCTGGCACGCAGCAGGAGAGTCTCCCCGGAGGGTGGGCTTCTCACAGCAGAATGGCTGGATCAAAAGGTTTGTGCATCTTTAATCTGAAGAGGTGCCTCTGATCACCCTCAGAGAGGTGGCGTGGCCGGTAGTGAATGCTGCTCTGAGGGCACGTAAGGCCACCTTTCATGCAGGGGATCAGGGCTCAGGGGCTCAGCCAGGCTCAGCTCCTGGGTCTCCTGGAGCCTCTCCCTGGCTCTGAGAGGAGCAAGTGGGGGACCCCCCATCCACTGTCCTCCCTGCTGACGCAAACGGCCCTTGAAGCTCTCAGAAAATAGGCTGGGGGAGCTTCAGCCCCTCTTCCAGTGAGCCCCCCGAGCCTCTCGGCCTCCGTCCCCGCAGGCGGGCAGCCCAGGCCTCCTCCAGCTGCCAGGACGGTCGGCTGAGTTACGGCCCCGTTCGTCCCTCGGACACCGTCTGACGGAATTCATCTCGGGCCTTCTTACTCGGAGATGAACTGAGCACGGGCACAGGCTCCCGGGGGCAGGAGGCATGGAGAGACTACCAGGGCGTTGTGGGGAGCAGCCGTGGGGTCAGGCCTGGGGGGCTTGTGTGCTGCGATGGGGCACAGGGGCCGGCAGGGAAGGGCCCCCGTGCATCCGCTCTGCTCCTACCTATGCTCCTGCTCAAGCGTCCCCAGCCCCCATCGCTCACGGCCTCCCTACGTGCAGCCTCTGTATTTACAGTTTCTCGTTTAACTCTCCGTCAAACCCTGCACCCCAGACATGACCCCATTTCAGAGGGGAAACGAGGTCTGTAAGGCGAGGTGACTCACCATGGCCGCACAGCTGGTTACGGGGAGCCTACGGCGGGCCTCCTTGGCTCCAAAGCTCAGCTCCCAGCCCCTGCCCTCCCCGGGGGCGAGGCCGCCAGCTTTCTGAGCAGAAACCTGGGTTCTGCTTGCAGGGCTGCTCAGCAGCCCCCCTCCCCACCCAGACCCTCTTCTCAAAGTCAACCTGCTTGCGGACGGGGGTGGGGAAGTCCGTGGTCCGTTTCTGCACGAATCTCCAGGCTCATCGGCGCCACTCAGCAGTTAGCCCCACCTGGGCACAGGTGCTGGCCATGCAGGCACCTCGCCTGTCCGATGTGACCCACCCATCCACCCGTGGAAGCTTCTGAAAACCAGTCTCCTATCCACACCACACACCTGCCCCAGCCTTTTGCCCCCACCTCACAACCCCTGCACAAACCATTCTGTCTTCACCAGACAAGCACAGGATGCAGAAATCGCCCATTTCCCCCTTGAGATATCCCCTGACTGCGCTGGGGGGTCTCCCATGAGATTGGGCCAAGGGGTCAAAGGTCAAAGACTGTTGAGAGTCTCCCAGAGTTTAAGTTACAGCTGACCCAGCCTCGTCAGGGAAGTATTAGGAGCAAACTCCCTATGATGGGGACAGTCAGGAGGGCACAGGAGAGCCATCCGCCCCTCACAGGCCCCTCGGACGGCCCACGTGACCAGTGGGCATGGAGCCCAGCCCTCCGGCCACCCTCTGCCTCAGCCGGGAAGCCACAGGCCCTAGGGACCTGCCTTGCTCCTCTTCCCTGGCCCTAATCCTGAAGTCTTACGGGATTCATCACTGACAATAATTAGGTCTCACAAGGATAAAACCTAAACAAGTCCGAGGCCCTTGGGGATGGTATTAGCACACTAACTCTGTTTGCGGTTTAAATATTCATGTCGGGGTGTAATGACTCCCCCTTCTGTCAAAGGCAGCCGTTTGCTAACAGTCTCAGCCCAACAAATGGGAGCCCTCCGACCCGGATGGCTATGTGCAGACACGCTGGAGACTTCTGGAGCATTTAGAACTCAGAGCATTCAGAAGAATGGTTACAAAGTGACAGCTTGTGGGCCCAATCTGGCCTGCAGAGCTGTTTTAAAATGTTGGCCTGAGCCATGATTAAACACAAAGCATGGCCCACATTTATAATTTCTTTTGAATGGTGGAGAAACGTGGCTATGCCGGCCCACAGTCCCACATGGTGGCGGCGGGCTGGCCGGAGTGGCCGAGGCAGGGTGGCAGAGAGGAGAGGGGGGCGAGAGCCAGGGCAAGGGCACGGGGCACGTTTTGGGGCATGCAGCCGGTGCTCAGTGAATGTTTGCCGAATGGCGCACGAACAAGTGGGTTAATGTCTGTGGGAGGGAGTCACAGATTTTAACAGAGCAAGGAGTGAGGGAGCACGGAGCCGGGACGCAGAGCCTGAGATGGCGTGAGTGGGCAGCAGAGAAAACGGGGTGGGGGGGAGCTGGCTGGGGAGTCCCAGGGAGGCAGAGAGAAGACGGGGGGAGAGGGCAGAGAGCGGGGAAGAAGAGACTGTAATTCATTTCACTTCATCTCTGCTCATTTTGGACAAATAGAGCAGAAACTGCAGACCAAGGAGGGAGGAAACAGGGCATGAAATTGCACTGTGCCTTGTAATAGCTCTGCCAGCCACTGGCCAGGGCCTAGAAACCGACAGGGTCAGCCCCACCGGCCCAGGCGCTCTGCGGTGGGCACCCAGCCCCCACACAGTCCGGCTGGCGCGAGCTCATGGGTGCAGGGTCAGGGGGACTGTGCCCCTGGTTCCTGCCTGGGAAGCATCTCTCAAGTCCATCCGACTCCCGCGTGCTGAGTGGCCGCAGGAGGCTCCGAGGAGCCGGGGAAGGGACCGCCATTAGACACCAGAGGAAATCTCTACAAGTTTAAGGGATTTGGGGAATTAGTGCAGCCTGGATTTAGATGATCAAAAGCATTTCTGGAGGCAGCCGTGTGGAAGCGGCTGGAAGTTTCTGGCTGGATGTGGGGGCTGCAGAAACCTTTCCCTTCCCTCTGTAGGAGCCTGGTGGGATGGAGGCTGGAGGAGGGGTTGGACTAAGTGGGGGCTCCAGTGGGCAGGAAGACCTCCAGATCTCCAGCTGTTCCCCGCGGCCCTGCCTGGGCCAGCTTGCTGCGCCTGTGCCCATCGGCGAAACGTTCAGGAATGACGGTGGAGTGGAAGAGCAATTTCCCTGCTGACAAACTCTGGGGTCCCCAGATTCCTGTGGGGGTCCTCCTTTGAGGCAGGATGGAGGGGTAGGAGGGTGGGAGGGCCCCCAAGCATCTGTCTCCTCCCTACATATTTGACTCTGGACAAATGGACTACTGGGTGCCCAGCTCTGGGGTCTGCCCCTCTGATCCCACCCTGCACCTTCCTACGGGTTCACCTTTTCCCAGGTCAGCTTGACCCCAGTGCTCCCGGCCTGGAGTGCCCTGTTGGCTTTGGGATAAATGCTATCAACCTAAATAGCAAGTGCTGCCATATAGTGCAGGCTTAGTAAGCCTGAGACACGGGCCACGCCTTGGACAGGCGTTACATCAGCCCCCGATAGCCCACGTAATCATCCCCCTCATTTACAGAGCCCTGGCCGTCGACCCCAGGACTACCGCTTCACCGGGCTGGCGGATGGGGAGGGCGGTGGAGTGACGGACGGAGAGGTGGGTTTGCGGGGCTGGGTAGTGACTCGGTGGATCTGGGTTAGGCAGGTTGGTGGCTTCGCTGGATTGGTTTGGTGGGTTGAGTGGTGTGTGGAGAGGCGGTTGGTGATGGGCTGGGTGTTGGTTTGGCGGGTTGGATGGGTGGAGGAGGGCTGGAGAGCCAGGTGTGCGAGCAGGATGCATGGCGCACACTGACCTTAGAACACAGCGTGCGTTTTCCAACCTCCAGATCTTGGCTTTGCCATCAACCCCACCAAGAACTCCCCCTCCCCTTCTTCCCTTCTCCTACTCCTGCTCCAAGGCTCAGCCCAAACTGTGCCATCTTCTTGTGCCACCACAGCAAAGAGCAAGTTCATCTCCGCAAACTGACCAATATGCTCCTGTCACTCACCTTACGCCTCATCATCTGCCGTCTCACCTGACGAATGAGCCCGGACGCTGTGTGAGGGCAGGCAGCGTGATGCACTCACCTCGGTGTGAGTGGTGGTGCGTCTGCGACGTCCGTGCACCAGGGGCAGGGAGCAACTATCTGGCCAAGGAAAGGAAATGCTGTGGGCTCCTAGCCAGTGACTCCCAGCCACCAGCCCCGGACCCTTCAGAGGTCAGTGCCCACGACAGAGCAGTGCCAGCACCCTGGGGCCACAGGCTCGAAACTACCCTGCACAGCTCATTGCGAATCCCGCCTATGTGAGACAGCACCAGCTAGGCAGCCCCCAGCCACGCATCAGCCCACGGCTGGGACACAGCAGAGACCAGCTGCCCCAGGGGCTGGTCCCAAGAAGCTTCTAGCAGCCTCTGGGTCAGTATAGAGGGCAGAGCCTGAGGTCTAGGCCAGAGTTTCTGGCAGGCTCTCACAAGGTCAGCAGTCACCCCTATGGCTCCTCCTCCGGCTGGTGACATTCAAGCAAGCCACTGCTCCCTCCTGTTTGTTTACCCTCTTGCAGGGGCACTGGGGGGGCGGGGCACTGGCAGGAACCAGCCTCCCTCTATCTAGGCGAACGCTTTTCCGTGCTAATTGGTGTTTGCAGGCAAATCCCGAGTAGAGACGAGATCATTTGCATGTTCCTGGGGTAATGATATCTGAGGTTGTCAACTTATTACAACCTTAATCACCACTCAATTTCCTGCTTGCCAAGCTCCCAATCATGCTGCCACCCAAAATAACCATCTCTTGGAAGCTCCGGCAGAGCCCCCGTGGGAGGGAGCCACGTGGGGATCCCCCAGCTGAGGGGGCTGAATGACACTCTGACCCCTATGGGGCTCCTCCTCCGGAGTCCGCCTGCCTCATCCCTCTTCCCCTTTCTGCTGTGCCCCTCCCCCTCTCCTCCATCCTTCCCTCCTTCCCACTTCCTCCTCTCGTTCCCCTTCTCTTCCTCTCCTCCCTCCTTTCCGCTCCCTCCTGCCCCAGAGCCACCCAGTGCAGGGAGCCCTCACGATCCCAAACCCACTGTTCTCCGTGGGGAGCAGGACAGAGCAGGCGGTCGCCATTGCAAGGACCTCCCTCGCAGTGGGGGGCCAGCATCTAACTGGGATATTAGTTTCCAGAGCAAGATGGGAGCTTCTCCCCAAGGTTGCACCAGGGCCCCACTTGATTCCATTCCAAAAAAATAGATATTAATAGTTATCTTAAGGAATAGCTCACTTTTAGCCCGTGTCAACGCTGCGCCGGGTTTCTCACGGCCCTCCTTCTGCTCCGGGTAGAGCCAGAGTCCTTACGAAGACCTGGGTGCCCCGATCTGACCCTCGTCTCCCATGACGTCCTCTCCCACTGTCCCTGTCCCAGGCACGCTGACATCCTGCCCCTTCCTCCAATACCAGGCTTGCTCCTTCGCAAGCACTGGTCCCCAGGTGTCTGCTTGCCCACTTGGCTCCATCTCTCCTTCTCTGTGGGACCCGCCACCTCTTAATCCTGCGATCCACGACAGAGCACACTCAGGATCCTTCTTGTCCTGCCTTCTCCCTCTTGTCCATCTATCTATCTATCGACCTACCTATCCATCTCTCTGTCTCTCTATTGTAAGAGACATAGAAGAGTCAAAACGATTGTGAAAACATGGAGAATACAAAAGGATGCTGCTTCCCACTCCAAAATTCTTTAGACATTAAGTGAAACTTCTGGGTTTTGTTCTCATTCAGTTTTGGTCCCCCTTCCCTCCTCTGTCCCCCCACACTCCCCTTACCCTCCGGTAACCGCTGACCTGCTGTCTGTGTCTCTGAGTTTTGTTTCTTTGTTTGTGTGCCTTGTACCTTTGTTGCTTTCAGTTTTATATCCCGCATCTGAACGAAGCTCTTGCCCTTTTAACATTGCGCATCACGCTGTGCATGCGTATCACCCATCTCCCACCCTAAGACCAAAGGCAGGGACCCCATTAGGCACTCGGTGGGTATTTATTGTCCAAATACAGGAACCTTCACAATAACCGTAGGAGGTAAGCACTGTTCCTGTCTTCACAGACAAGGAAGCTGGGGCAGAAGGAGGCTCAGTGTCTTGCCCAGGGTCACACCGGCGGTGGTGGCAGGCCCGGGATCTCAACCCGGTCTTCCTGACCTGCTCTTACACGGCCTAACGCCACCCAGGAATGACAAGCCCAGGTCGCCCCTGCTTGGCTGGAGTTGTCACAAAGTGGCTCTGCTGGGTCTAATGCAGCCATCCCTGGGAGCACTGTGGGCACAGGGACAGGCAGACCTGGTGCAAATCCAGACTCACCCCCTAATGTTGAGTGACTCTGCAGTTACATAGTGTCAACCCGCCTCAGTTTACCCACCCACGAAATGGCACCTACTCCCGGAGTTGGGAGAGGATTCAGCGAGCTAACGCTGCCAGCCTACCTTACACAGCGCCCACACATGCCAGGTGCTCAGTGAGTGCTTTTCCCCTCTTACTGTCATTTCTGAGGTGTCTAATGAAGATTTCCCAGGGTTTCCAGGCTGGCAGGGCCACCTTGCTGGGCTATCTGCTGGGTGGGATTGCTCTGTGAGGGGGTAGATCTAACGGGCCAGCCCCGTCGATCCAGTAGGTCCCAACCCAGGGTTGAAGGCCCCGTAGTGTCCCTGTTCTTGGTGAGGTGTACCCCAGGCAGTCTGCTCCTGACACCCTAAAATTCAGCACAGCATTTGTTTCTTGTTATAAATTCGGTGGACATGATGTCACCACATTCTGTTGGGCTTCCCTGGGAGGGAGAGAAAGAGGGACTGGACATGACCCTGGGACACACCAGTGGGAGGGGCAGTGGGTGGGCTCCACCACGACTCAGGTGGGAGAGAAGGAAGAGGAAGGTTAGGCCACACCCACCGCTGCCCTCCTACAAGCCCAGCAGGCAGGGGGGGCAGGGGCTCGCTGCACCCCATCCTGAGAGGGTGTGTATGTATCCAGCCGCCAAGTTCAAACTGGATCTTTCCAGGAAATCAGGGTGCGACTCCGGGGTACGCGCAGATGTGAAGACAAGCCCACCTTTGGGGACTAGGGAGAACTGCTGGAAGCTCCCACCTAAGATAGGGACCCCCTTCACTGGTCCCACGTGGCCCTGCTGGACATGAGCCCACAGTCCCTCTGTGAAGAGGACAGGGGCTCCCCCAGACGCCGCTGCCCCAGCTGCCCTCCTGGGGGCGGCCTCTTGCCCGCAGCGCCCGCCCCCACCTCGGGGCAGCACAGCCTCCCATCAGCTCACCGGGTAACCAATGGCCTCTTTTTTTTCTCTTTTTCTTTTCTTTTGCCTCTAAAGGGCCAGGGAAGATGATCATGAAATACTCATGTAGTCATTCGGCAAATCGCGGCCTTTGAAACCACCCCAAGCAGGAGGGCCTGGGCCTGCACCCAGCCTGGCTCCTTCCTAATAGATTTCCCGAGCTGAATGACAAATCACCTTCAGCGAGTGCAGGGGAGGCGGCGGCGGGAAGGCCGCTGGGCGGAAACAGCCCTGTAGCCGGGAGGGTTTCCCAGGAAAGCCCTTTGAAGGAAGGCGGTGTGGGGGGACGTGTGGGGGGACGTTGGCGGGGACCAGCTCTGAACTGATGAATTAAACACTCACTGAGCTCCTTCGAAGCAGCTGCTACCAAAGGGGGGAAATGCTTTAATTAATAAAGCACATCCAGGGAGAGGGAGCGCAGGGGCTCCAAGAGCAGGAGAGACAGAGCAGGAGCCTGTGCCTGCCTGGGCGGGTGCTCCTCTCGCAGGGTCTGGGCAGAGATGGCTGCTCAAGTGTCCACCCAGCCCCAGTGAGGTAGAAAATGTCCTTTCCTGGCCTCAGTATCCAGCCCAGAGCCACCTGCCCTGTGGCAGACCCTAGAGATGTGGCAGAAAGAGCACTACACTGGGAGTCCCCAGCTGGTACCTCCTTTTTCAGTTCTGAGTTGCTGTGCAATCTTTGGTCAGTCCCTGCCCCTCTCTGGACCTTGGTCTCAGACTGGGAGCCATCAGGTTCCTTGAGGGTGTCTCAGGGCTGCCTCTGGAGGTAGGGATACAGGGAAGTGGGCCCCCAGCCCAGCTTCAGCCAGAGCAACTTTGCTTTTTTATCTGCTAATAATATACACGAGAATTACGTAAGATGTCCTTTGAAGAAAAGATGTCCTTAAAAAAGACTGAAAACCACTAGCTTAGATGTTCTCTCCTATCTCTTCGGGAACCTGGTCCTCAAAGCTGAGCAATACCCAGTGGGCCGGATAGCCAGCATCCATCATGACCAAGCACCTAGTATGCGCCAGGTGCTGGGGGCTGCAGAGGAGAAGGAGGCCCTACCTTCTTTCAGGGGGGCGTCCAGTCTAATCCAGGTGTGGCAGATATGTGACGCACATAATACTATTTCTGCCTTCTTGCCCGTGGCAGACATTACCAATCAATCACAGCCCTCTCTCCTAGAGAGGTCAAATGTGACCTCAAACCCTTTCTCAACCCAGGCAGCCACTACTGATCAATTGGCCTTGGTACGTGAAATAAAACCTCCCCCTGTCATCTCTGGTCAGGTCTAACAAACAGAAACTCCCCGTAATGCCATGGGCTGCCTCACTCCGGAGCGAGAAGCCCTTCCCTGTTTGCTTATTCAGTCAACAGGTATTTTTTGAGCACCTACTATATGCCACGCACTGTTCTAGGGAGATAGAAGTTCTGGTGGGTGTTGTAGTAGGGAGAGAGTTGAGTGATAAATTTGTAAGCAAATTAAAAAGCAAGAATATCTCAGAGAGTGAAAAATGAGGCAAATGATTAGAGTGATACAGAGAAGTGGACTGGCTGGCTATGTTACCTTGAGGACAGGGCAGACTTCTTTGAGGAGGTGACATATAAGAAGAAGTTCCAATAATAGGAAGGATGTGGTCACGCAAAGGTCTGGGGAAAGAACATACTCAGCAGAGGGCATAGCCTGTGCAAAGACCCTGAGGCAGGAAGGGATCGGGGTGTTAAAGGAGTAGCAAGGACGCCCCTGGGACTGGGGTCTGTGGGAGGAGAAAGAAGCATGGAATGAAGTGGAAGAGGCAGGCAGGGAGGATCTTGTGGATTCTTCCTGACCATTGGCAGGAGTTTGAGTGACAGGGTCTAATTTCTGGTTTAGAAAGACCCTTCTGTCCCTGCTGGGGCCATCCTAGAGGAGATTTGTTTCCTCGGAAAGTGTTGGCACAGGTGAACCTAGCGTTACAATTCTGTATTCCTGCTGGTTCCTGGTCAACCATTGGAGAAGGTTGGATCTCTGTGTCTTTCCACATCTGCTTCTGGCAGTTTCCACTTGGGAAGCCTCCTCCTCATACTGCAGAGGTGCCCCTGCTGCCTCTGCTGTCGTGCCCCCTCCCAGCCCCTGCCCAGCCGATGCTCACAGGGCCTCTGTGCCCTGCATCCTTTCCAAGCCTCTCACTCATCAAAGCTGACATTTCCCAACACACACCACTGGGCACTCCACTGTGCCCTCCCAACCCAGGCCGGCCAGGAAGCCCCAGGGGCCACGAATTGGGGACAAGGGGCCCCACAGGTTCACAGAGTTCCTGCAGATTAGATAAGATAGCGTGTCTGGCCCATCCACGCAGGACCGTTTCCAAGCGTATGCAGGTGCTGTCGTGGTTCGTGAAGGATCAGCTCGTGTGTGCATGTCGGCTGGATTCGTAGTTGCTTGTCATCACATTGCACGTCCTCAGCCGACGAGGGGGAAAGCACAGCTCACGTCGCCGGGACCCCACGGACGCTCAGTTAAGAGACTTCACTGAACGTGTTCATAATAGACTGTTAGGCACTGGGGAAGCTGCTCACACACAGCAGGAGCCCGTGTTTGTAAATACAGAAGGAGAAAGGACTGGAATGCCAGAGCACTCAGTAAGGAGTAAAAGGATTTAGAGGCGATTTTAATTTCTCTCTTTGTGCTCATCTCTTTTCAATATTCTACCAGGAATATACGTCACTTAAACCAAATTGTCTAAGAAGACAGGGGCCCTCGAGGGGGGAAAGAGTCCAAACCATAGGGTGCTGGTAGAGTTTCCCCACACCCCCCCTTCCGTCTTGCTGGGGGGCAGCTGGAATGGGGTCCCCGGGCCTGCCTGGCTCGGCCCCCTGGTTCTGGAGCTGGGTGGGAGGGGACACAGCCTGGTGAGCTGGGGGACAGGAGGCCTTGGGTCACAGGATTGCTCTGAGGGGGCTCTCGGAGGCAGCCCCAGGAGACAGAAAACCCTCTAGCCCCCGTGAGGGTCTTGGGCAGCCAGGGTCCCACAACCCCACCATCAATCGCTCTTACACCCCAACTGGCCTTCTAAAGGCAAGGAGCCTTTGATTCAGATGAAAAGCAAAACAACAACTCAAAACACAAAAACAACCCTGTGCTCCCAGTCCACTTTGGGGAATGAAAGTCTGTATAAAACAGCTTCTTATCGGCAGCTCCCACCCTCATTCCTTCAAGGCTTTTCATTTCGCTCTGCTGGCACATTTCTCCCGACAATTACTGCCTCGGACGCGCCTGCCAGGCTGCAGTGGGCGTGCGGGCGCCTTGTCCTTCACATCCGCGTGCGGGAGGCCCGGAGCCTGGCCCCGCTCCGGAGCAGGACGGGCGGCGGGCAAAGGCGGCGGGGAGGCTGCCCAGAGGGAGACCATGGCTGCTAAGAAACCAGATGGGGACTGGGACTTTATTGGTGTGACAGACGCTGAGCCCGAGGCTGTCTGGGAGGAAAGGGTCACGGGGATCCGCTGCCCAGTTGCTCCCCAGAGCGGAAGCTGGTCTGGTTCTGGGGGCCCTGGGTGAATGGGTCGGCCTCAGTCTTCTCGAGCATCAGTGTTGGATGTGGGCCTGGAAGGGGACAGGGGAAGTGCCCTCCCTGGGCCACCTCAGGGAGCACGCGTGCTCTGCCCCAGCCATCCGCGCTCTGCTCCCCAGGGGCCTGCCTCCGGGGGCTGCAGCTGCAGAGCAGCCTGGCCAGGTTGGAACCGCAGGTGGTGAAGGGGATGACGGGTGACGTGATGATGTGTGCGCTCCGGGGCGAGAGGTTGAGCCCTCAGTCTGTGGCTCCGGGCTCCACAGCTCTGGGCTCCACAGTTCACGATCAGCCTCTTCCTGGGCGCTGGCGAGATCCAAGGCCATGAGGCTCCTCTGGGCAGCTACAGGTACACGGCCAGCCAAGGCGATCGGACGGCCACCTCCACAGCGGCCTGAGCAGCTGGCCCAGTGCTCAGCGAACCTGAGAATCTGGGCTAATCGATGGCCATCCCCACCCCCAGTGGGGACATCAGCTGGTTCTGAGGGGTAACTGCTGCTCAGACACATCGACTAAGTCCCTGTATGCATCTCATTCTCATGCTGTCCCTGGGGCAGGGGGCTTGCCGTGGCCCCTGGGCCCCTCCCCCTGGGCACACTGGTATTATGGACCGAAGACTTCCATTCTGGGCCAGGACTCAACCCTCCTATTCACTGGTCCTGTTGTATTGTCTCAGGTTCAGGGCAGAAATGAATCACTCATTCATTCAACAAACCTTTGCTGAGTTCCTACCAAGTGCTGGGTGGGCACTAGGGACAACATGGTGAGAAAGACGGAGCAGGTGGCTGCCCTCCAGCTTGGGGCCAGGTGACAGGAGGTGCTCACAACATTTTCTCTAAAGAAGGTGGAACCCATCTGTGCACCCTCGGCCAGTGCACCGTCTCCTCCACAGGGGAGGGCCCCCCATCCCAGATGCTGAGCTCCGAGGGCTCGCTTGCCCCTCTTGCATTCCCAGCCCAGCACGGTGCATAGTGCAATCATTCGTTTATTCCCGAAGTGGTTTTTGAGCACCTACCAAGGTGCCATTTCAGACGCTGGGGATGTGTCACCGAACAGCATACATGGAGTCCCTGCCCTCATGGAGGTTATTCTCCTGGGGATGGGGGGAGGGGGAGAGAAACGATAAACAAATAAAGAAGTAAAAATAATGCATGTTAAAGGCAGTAAGTGCCGGGAAGAAAAATAAAGCAGGAAAGAGGGGAGGAGTTACGATGGGGCTTACAAGGGGTGACCAGGGACAGAAAGGTCACATCGGAGCAAAAACTGGAAAGGAACAAGCGTGAGAGCTGGGGGAATGTCTGGCATTGTGGGGCACCCTCAGGCAGGCAAGTTGAAGCGTGGCCAGAGAGCGCAGGTGACAGGGGGAGGGGGAGGTTCGGCTGCAGGAGGCCCTAGGTGGCCCCCCAAAGATGTGTCCACATCCTCTTCCCCAGAACCCGTGACTCTGACCTTATTTGGGAAAAGGGCCTTTGTGTGTGATTAAATGAAGGCTCTTGCGATGAGGAGCTCATCCTGGATCGTCTGGGTGGGCTCTACGTCCAATGACAAAAGTCCTTATAAGAGAGACAGGAGAGGAGACAGCATAGGAGACACAGACGCACAGAGGAGAAGGCCACGAGAAGACAGAGATGCGGCCACCAGGAGTGGCGACAGCCACCCGGAGCTACAAGAGCCAAGGCAAGATGTGCGCCCCGGGGGGGCCCGCCAACACCTCTGATTTGGGACTTCTGGCCTCCGGAGCGGTGAGAGAATATATTCCTACTGTTTCACGCCACCACGTTTGTGGTCATTGGGGGGAGGGGACACAGAATGCCCCCGGGACCCGGTCCCTGCCAACTCAGCGCTCACTGCCCAGGAGACAGTATGGAGGGGGATCTAGAGACAAAGCCGTCTGTGCGAAGGGGTCTCGCAAGTGCCCGGGCTGCTGCTCCTACAAGAAGCGGGACCACAAACGCCCACAGTGACCCAGCCGGGCGCCTTGTCACGCGTGTCCGCCTTTCATCCAAAGGACCTTCTGCTTCTGCCCTTGCGGAAGGGAGGTGCTGTCACCCCCGTTGGGCAGGCGAGGCTTGCTGGAGACCAGAGAGCTGGTGGGGGGCAGGGCAGGAATCTGGACGAGCTCTGTCTAAGGCCAAGGCCGAGCTTCTCTCGTGTCTGGAGCAGCAGAGGGCGAGTGACGGGAAGGAGGAAAGGAGATGGCCAAGGTCGTCCGGGCAGCGGGAGGCAGAGCCAGGGCTGGAACCCACAGTTCACAAAGCACGATTCGCACGGATAGGAGGGCCGGTGACAACGGAACCTGCAGGAAGCACCGGGCTTGGGAAGCCGGGGAGCTGGCCGAGGGGAGCGCGTGGGACTCAGCTCTTGGGGCGTGTGGACCCAGGTGGGAGAAGTGAGTCCTCCAGTCCAGCCCCCTGCCAGCGGACACCAGGGCCCTTTGCTGTTGGCCTACACTCTCTCTACCCGCTGACCAGGCCCCTGACCCAGGCCATTGAGAAGCTGGGGGCTGCCTGGGTGCTGAGGCTGTGCATGGGCTCCACACCCCCCACCCATCCTCACCCCTCCTTCTGGATGAATACTACCATGACGGCCGGAGCAAAATGAGCCACGTGCTGGAAGCTTGTTTTTAATTGTCTCCAAATACGCATCCGAATTATTATGCAGTTCTAAACAGAAAGCAGTGGCAGGCGCGGAGTTTGTTTCGGTGACATGAGGAATGAGGGATTACACATCCTCAGCAGCTGCCTGGGGACCCCTGCCCCCGCCTCCTCGCCTGGTGTTCTGTCTCTGCTGGTAGCTGTTCCTCATAACTGCATCAGGCCGGAGCCGGGAGTGGGGAGCGGGTAGCGGATACCTCCCAGAACCTAGCCGTGGGGACCAGACCCTGGGGAGGCCCGGACCCTGGGGAGGCCCAGCTGACGGGCAGCAGGGAACTGGAGCGTGGCGTGGAGTCCAGCCCGCCCAGGCGTGTGCGGGCCGTGCCCCGTGACGCCCACGGGCTGCTGGCACTGGGGGGAATGTCAGGGGGCAGGACAGAAAATGGGGAGAGTGGGTGCCTGCCCCCCCAGCTCCCTCCCAGTGTGTGCTC